>JAXGGA010003120.1:0-108327 GCA_038373865.1 Uloborus plumipes
TTAGACTTTCATTTATTCCTTAGCACATATTGCAAAAGAAAACAACAACGGCAAATATTTTTAGAAGCATTTTTTTATTTTGTTGGCTCACAAAAAACCAGCAAAGTCAACAATAAAAACACATTATCACCATCAAAATAAAAAAATGCTTTCCTTTTCATTTGGATCCCCCCCCCCCCCCGTGTACATAGCTCATATTAGGAGGTTGTGGATATTATAGTATTGTTCGTAACTTAAGTTCTAGCTTTGAACGAATGATTAGTCGTTGAAATTTGATTAAAATTTAAAAGAGGGGAGGGAGAGATTGTTCATGTTTATACAGCCTTGATCATTTTACCTTAACTTACACTTTTAAAATCAAAAACATTTTTATTGAAAGGAAACCCCTTGAATGTTTTATATTTTTGTCCAAGATGGTAAAAACCATGGAGAAATCGGGTTCTTCTAAGGAAGGTAAATACCATGGTAAAAACCACACAGATGGTAAAAAACAATGCCAACTCTGTAAACAACACACATTATATAAGATCCATCATTTCGAATTATTTCGGGAGGGGAGGGGGACACAAAGGGTGTAAACTCAATGTAAATAATGCTAAAAACAGCTTACCATTTACACATATAGATACAGGACAGGCTTAGTTTTCGCGGGCTTCGTCCGTTAGTGAAATCGATAAAGTTAAAATTGTGCTATACTTATTGCTAAGACAACTGGTTAATTCAAAAAAGGTAGCAAATAAAAATAAAAGCAGGGTAACTGTTCATAATCATAACAGTGAAAATTAAAAACTTACCCGTCCATCGGCGCTGGGGAAATTCCCTTTCCTTCCTGCTCGGCTCGCGTAGTGATATCTGTTTTCGTCGGAGCTGAATCGTGGGGTGTGGTTAGTCACGCGTAAGAAACAAATAGTCCTTTATTTTATTGGAAATAAGCGGATTTGTAGACATAGAAAATCGTTTCATGATGATAAACTTTGTCTTTTTCTACGAATTTAAATTGTTTCAATGTAAATAAAGTAATATTTCCCTTTTCCGTATTTGTGAAATATTTAAGTAACAGGTCTGTCTCAAAACTCAAATTTTCGGAGACTCAAATTCAAGACCAATTGACTCGGAAAAAACAAGTCACTATTTTGTCTCATTTTCAAGCAAGTCAGTTTTAACAGTGTACGTTTGTTTAACTCCCCCTAAAACTCCATTATAGATTTAAAAATTTCAAAATTCAAATATATCATCTGAAAGCACTTTAAAAGATCAATTTAGAAAGATTTAATTTTTCTTTTTGAGGTCAAGGGCCCACCTGTGATGACGTCATCAAAATGGCCGCTTTTACAGGTAAATGCGCTCATGTAACTGTTTAAAACTCCATCATAGATTTAAATATTTCAAAACTGAAATATATCATCCGAAAGCGCTTTAAAAGAGCTATTTTATAGTGCTTGGTTTTATTTTCTAAGACAAATAGTTGAAAAGTTATAACAATTTTAAATTGAAAATGTATAACAAACGTATTTACCTGTAAAAGCGGCCATTTTGATGACGTCATCACAGGTGGGCCCTTGACCTTAGAAAGAAAAATTAAATCTTTCTAAATAGCTCTTTTAAAGAGCTTTCAGATGATATATTTGAGTTTTGCAATATTTGAATCTATGGTGGAGTTTTAGGGGGAGTTAAACAAACGTATTTACCTGTAAAAGCGGCCATTTTGATGACGTCATCACAGGTGGGCCCTTGACCTTAGAAAGAAAAATTAAATCTTTCTAAATAGCTCTTTTAAAGAGCTTTCAGATGATATAGTTGAGTTTTGAAATATTTGAATCTATGATGGAGTTTCAGGGGGAGTTAAACGAACGTATTTACCTGTAAAAGCGGCCATTTTGATGACGTCATCACAGGTGGGCCCTTGACCTCAGTAAGAAAAATTAAATATTTTCTAAATAGATCTTTTAAAGCGCTTTCAGATGATATAGTTGAGTTTTGAAATATTTAAATCTATGATGGAGTTTTAGGGGGAGTTTAACAAATGTATTTACCTGTAAAAGCGGCCATTTTGATGACGTCATCACAGGTGGGACCTTGACCTCAGAAAGAAAAATTAAATCTTTCTAAATAGCTCTTTTAAAGAGCTTTCAGATGATATATTTGAGTTTTGCAATACTTTAATCTATGATAGAGTTTTAAGCAGTTAAACAAACGTATTTACCTGTAAAAGCGGCCATTTTGATGACGTCATCATAGGTGGGCCCTTGACCTCAGAAAGAAAAATTAAATCTTTCTAAATAGATCTTTTAAAGCGCTTTCAGATTATATAGTTGAGTTTTGAAATATTTAAATATATGATGGAGTTTTAGGGGGAGTTAAACAAACGTATTTACCTGTAAAAGCGGCCATTTTGATGACGTCATCACAGGTGGGCCCTTGACCTCAGAAAGAAACATTAAACCTTTCCAAATAGATCTTTTAAAGAGCTTTCAGATGATATAGTTGAGTTTTGAAATATTTAAATCTATGATGGAGTTTTAGGGGGAGTTAAACAAACGTATTTACCTGTAAAAGCGGCCATTTTGATGACGTCATTAAAGGTGGGACCTTGACCTCAGAAAGAAAAATTAAATCTTTCCAAATAGCTCTTTCAAAGAGCTTTCAAATGATACATTTGAGTTTTGCAATATTTCAATCTATGATGGAGTTTTAAGCAATTAAACGAACGTATTTACCTGTAAAAGCGGCCATCTTGATGACGTCATCACGGGAGTTCATGACCCCTGATCAAGTGTCTCCCGGCGGTTTTTTGTTCTTATATATGTACATAAGCTCTGTACCAAATTTCACACTGGTATCCGGAAGTGAAATATTTCGGCTGTTTTTGTCGCTAACTCCACAGACTAAACGGGCCTTCTCGGAATGCTTCTAACAATAGCAGCACCGCTGGGAGATGTGTGTGGAGTTCTTAGGAGACTAATTTGAGCATGGTTAGGTTACCACCGCACCAGGTTTCCCAGTTTATTTTCTTCGGTCGCAATTTGGCTAACTTTCTAAAAGATTTTGGATACTACATGTAGTCTTCTCGTAAACAATATAATTCTTAAAAATAAATAAAAAAATAAACATCAAAATGAACATTTAGCTTTTTTTCAACATACTAAATGAAATCCTTGGCCTGAAAAACATATAATTTGATATAAAAACCTCTTTTGTGTGAGTTAAATTGCAAAAGCAGTAGCATATGCCGCCATTTTGAAAAACGCCGCCATCTTGGATTAAAACGGTTTTTGAAAGTGCCTCTGGGTCTTAATTTCATTGTATAGCCATTAGCAACATTCCTACCAAGTGGCATCTTCTTATCACGATTTGCAGTATTCCATTGATTTTTGACAGTTAGCTCCCGGACTATTAAACAGCCTTTCAGGGTAACTGATTTATAATTTCTCTATTTTCAACTAAAGTACCCCACTCATATTTTAATAGTGATATTGCATGTATTGATTTAAAACGGAAAAACATAACATTATGATCCTTGATCAAAGTATGCTGCCACTTAGATTAGCTTTTAACCATGGGAGAAATGTTACATGTAAATTTTTTTAATAAAAATAGTGTAACGTAGAATCAGAGAAAAGCAAGATTCCTACATGTTTAACATATTCCCTATTTTGTTTCATCGCATCTCTCATAAGATTTCTATAATGTATTGCTTTTTCGTCGGCCGGGAGTACTTTAAAATTTTACAATATTTTATTCTTTTCGAAATAACGTGGGAAAATATGGAGCAGGAAAGGAAATTACAAACCAATAATTATTGTTAGTTATAATTGATGCTCATTTTACTAAATACCAGTTTTTTAGAACCCAATTTATGAGTATTTCGCCTTAAATTTGTAACACTGTCATTTCTCGTGCTTTTCAATTTGTAACACTGAATAAAACAATGGGCCACACGGGTTAGCATCGCGGGCCGGATGTTGGGCACCATACAATGAATTGTGTACCATGTTTGCCAACTTAATTTGTAAAATAAAAGAAAACTGATTATCCTTGGCATATTTTTGGATAGAATATAAACTGGGCCATGCGCCTTCCATAGTCTAAAGCCAAATATCCTTAAAAAAAAAGAATAAATAAAAAATTATTGTGCCCTAAGTAACTGTGTCATTTTTATGGAGAATTGTTTGTTACCACGTTCCTTTTTTTTCTTCCAGTTTTACAGTCAGAAATACTTTAGAAAGATAATTTATAATGTCTGGTTTAGTTTTGCTCCGGTCTTGAGTGGTTAAATGTCAAAATTTACCATAGTTATGTTCAGAAAAAAGGGTCTTTTGTACATGAAATTCATCAATTTAACCATTAATGTTCAGGATTAGTAAAGATGGGTGTACAAATGATAAAACATGGTTCATTTGGATGTTATATAAGGTGACATTAATCTGTTTATAAATGACATAAACGTCTCTTAATTTTAAGTGGTATTTCCATGTACGGCTTTCTTTGTTTTTAATATTTAGCGGGGGTTTTTTTCGAATAAATTACAGCTTGTCTGAAGATTGGAAGAAAAAAGAAAAAAAAAAGGAAATTTTAATGAAACCTTGCGGAATTTTGAATCTTTTTGTGATTTCAGAATTTGTGAATGGGAAATTTTTAATAAAAATGTTTTAAGAGAATGTGCGGCATTTAATCCTTGAAGAATAAGACTTAATCAAAATATATAGAACAAAATAAGCGTATTGCCAGTCAGTTCCATATAGACCAAGATAATAGAAATATGTTGCAACTGAAAGAAAAATGAGGAATGTCTGTGTATATCTTACGTTTTTTAAGATTATAAGTCTGTTTTATCATTTTTTGGCACTTCCAGTATATGCTCAAAGGAGTTATTATTTTTCTCGCTAAGAATCGTTTTTCTCGTTATTTTCTGTATCATAAATTTTCCATAAACGTTTAAGAAGAAACACGCTTCATTATTCTTTCCTCGAGGCTGCATTTATTTAAATGTCATAATCATTCCTGGGATGTTTTGAAATTTCGCACAATTTTCTCAGTGCACAATGCCTGATAGCGATTTTTCGCACCATTGAATTTTAAAAGCTCTTGAACATGATCGGCGATGCGTTCAGCTGTTATACATTCCGAAAAGTGTCATATTGTTGCAAATTTAAAATTCAAAACCGAAGATGCGTTCAACATGAAAACTGCGCTGAAAGAAGGGGGGAAAAAGCGGTTTTCCGACTTTTCTTTTCCTGTTTCAGGTAGTATTTCTCTTTGACGTAGCCCAATATTGACAATGTTTTGATTGCTTGTGAATAGCCCCTGCGAGAAGGGGGTGGGGTGGGGGGTAGTAGTTCGCATAGTTGTACATGTGTATTATATGCAACACACTGGCGCAGCCTAGATTTTTACTTAGAGGGGGGGGGGGCAGGAATTATATATATTCTGGATCAATCGCCAGCGTCATTTGATTTACTGTGAAACCGAATGAAAATTCTAGTCTGAAAGAATATTTTTAAGTTGTCTGAAAGAATATTTTTAAGTTCGATAAACTACCTGTTATCCGCAAATGTTTTAAGTTTTTATTTTCTTTTTTTCTTACGGTGAGGATTTAGGGCCCTGCTCTACATTGACGTAAAGCAGAAAAATAAAGCAGAAACTTGAAATGGATTAAATGGTGTTCCTATGGAAAGTACCCGGATTTTCGGTTTCTGCCTTCGGTTTTGGTCGCGTTTTCTGCTGATGTGGAGCAGGGCAGGGCCCTTACTGAATGCAGAAAAATGCGAATGCGTTATTGGTCCTTTTTAGCCTACTTTCCCGTTAAAAATAAAAGAAAGACGAAAAAAGTATTAAAAGTAGCTTAATGCATCTAAAAAATATCGCCAAGTCCAAAAAATATCGCCAAGTTAAAAAAATAAAAAGGTAAAATGAATATCGAAAAATTAAAAATTTGAAAGTAGGGTATTGAGATGGGGAATTTGTGCGTCGGTCGGTCGGTCTGTCGGTCGGTCTGTCTGTCCCACTGATAGAGATCACTGGTCTGTCCCCCCCTAATAACTTTTGAATGAACATTCCGATTTGGACAAACTTTTTTTTGTTGGAAAGATCTCGGCGAGTACAGCTCATTCCCGTATTTGATTTTTCGATTTAAACAATTTTTGGCTCAACTTTGAGCCGTTCAAAAAACCGGTCCCGCGATACTAACTTTTTAATGAACAGTCCGATTTGAACAAACTGTTTTTTGTTGGAAAGAACTTTTCAAGGGTACTTCATTCCCGTATTTACATTTCCGATTTGAACAATTTTTCGTTCAACATTGAACCGCTCAATCAAGCTGTCACCCCTAATAACTTTTGAATGAACAGTCCGATTTAAACAAACTTTTTTTTTGTTTGAAGCATCTCGGCAAGGATACTTTATTACCGTATTTAAATTTTCAATTTGAACACTTTTGGTTCAACATTGAACCGTTTAAGCAACCTTTCCCCACCTAATAACTTTTGAGTGAACCGTCCGAATGGAATAAATTTTTTTTTTGTTCGAAAGATCTCAGCGAGTGCAGCTCATTCCCATATTTGATTTTTCGATTTGGACAATTTTTGGTTCAACTTTGAACCGTTCAAACAACCGGTCCCGCGATGCTAACTTTTGAGTGAACAATCCGATTTGAACAAACTTTTTTTTGTTCGAAAGATCTTTTCAAGGATACTTCATTCCCGTATCTACATTTTCGATTTGAACAATTTTTCGTTCAACATTGAACCGCTCAAACAAGCTGTCACCCCTAATATCTTTTGAGTGAACAGTCCAATTTAAATAAACTTTTTTTTGTTCGAAGGATCTCAGCAAGGATACTTCAGTACCGTATTTAAATTTTCAATTTGAACACTTTTTCGTTCACCATTGAACCGTTTAAGCAACCTTTCCCCACCTAATAACTTTTGAGTGAACCGTCTGAATGGAATAAACTTTTTTTTGTTTGAAAGATCTCGGAGAGGCTTTCCCATACATTCCCATATTTCGCTTTTTGATTTGAACCATTTTTCGTTCAATATTGAACCGTTCAGAAAAAAAAAATTAACATTAGCGTCTACGGGGAATTTAAGTTGAATGTTGATCCTGAACTTAAAGTCGGATTTCCTTCAAACTAACTTTGTAAGAAAATGGTTTTGATAAATAATGTTTGTAAAGTACTTTTCTGAGTAATCTTCTGTGAGGACTCTGATTCCGACTCCGACTCCGCAAACATGGCGGAAATGCAGGCTCAGAAAAAAATTACTCACTGTTCAGACGATTTTTTGTTTATTTATTCATTTGTTTTATTTTATTTATTTATTATTATTATTATTATTATTTTTTTTTTTTTTTTTTTTTTTTTGGCAGACGATGTTTTTTTTTTGTAACAAAAATTTTTCATTCACGAGAACATTTTATTCTTTATTTATATTTAACAACTGGCAACAGATTAAAAGTGAAATTCGAGACATTTTATTAACGGACGAGTTTTTTTTCTTTTTTTTTTTTTTCTTTCTTTGATAAAATGTGTTTTGATGCTCTTTGTACTTTTATTTATTTATTTATTTTATTATTATTATTATTATTATTATTTTTTTTTTTTTTTTGAAAACGATGGAGGATTTTTTCTACGGAGGAACTGTAACAGTTACACTCTTTAAAAGGTGCGACAAAACTTTATTGACTCGTTTATTTACTTTTTATGTGTCCATTTCATCTGATGAGAGGGGTATATTTTGCTTTTAGAAATCAGCTTTAAGTGCTATAAAGGTATGTTTGACATAATTTTCAGTTTCAGATAATCAAGAGAATATTGATTAGATGCTAGAATGCCGATGTCGATGTACGGGAAAGTAGGCTCGTTTAGTTCTTGACAGAACTTCTTGTTTATCTTTCAAATATATTTTTACATTCAATGCTATCATTTTTAGTCATAATTTGAATGCGTGTTGTATTATTGACTATTTTTAAAGCTATTCTGTACGAAAACTTTTTTAACCCATTTTTCGGATAATCTGCGGCATTTGCTCATCCGTGGTTATCGAGCCACCCTATTCCGCGAATAATCGGGAGTTTACTATGTATTTGTTATTTTTATATCTAAATACCGAATAATTGAATACACTCTACAATGATGAAGAAACTACAATTTTTTCGAGATTACTTTACAATAAAAAATAGTTATTGGAGAAAATTATTCGTGAACAAAAAACGGCCGTCGCTGTCGCGGTAACAATATTATAACAGAAAAAAATGTTAAAACATGGCAGTATTGTTTCTTCGACAGAAACGCAACCCATTCTTTCCCCCTAAAATTCCTAGTCACGTAAATGCTTCTCCAAACAGGCTTGGTTTAATGCAAGGCCACTTTTTTACGTCCAAACGCCTAATTTCAAACATCCGAAGCTCGCTCATTTTCCTTTTATTAACGATATTTGTGGAAAGTTACGACTTTCGGAACTTTCGGTTTTATTTAACCAAAAGAGAAGTTACTGGCATTCGCGGCACTAAAGCGCTGTCTGGGAAATGAATATAAAGACTCCGCGGCGCGTCGGCGTATAACTTGGCGGGAATGTATGCGAAGTACGTGGGAAATTAGCGTAGGAAATTCTAACTGTTTTGACTGTATGCGAACTGCTATTTTTAATGATGTGAAATATAAAGTTCCAAATTAACTCTGTATGAGTCATTTCTGTTTATGTGAGACCCTTACATAGCCATGCGATGTTCGATGGCAACCATAATCTCAGCTTTTGCATTTTAGGAAACTGTTGTAACCCCTATAAAAATTAAGGTAATGGAAATCTTTTCATAAAAAAAAGCTTGAAAATGACCCTGAAATGTTAATTTTGCGAGTTTATAAATTTGAATCGTAAATGTAGTCTTTTTTAGGTTTTGTGTGACCGGGGACGGGTGCAAGAAAGGGCAACGGGGAGTCCTTTGAGGGATTCACCACAGGTCAATATTGAAGTTTCAAAAAAGACATCTTGCTAGCAAAAGAGAGGTTTAGGGTTTTCCATAGCATACGTTTTACAATTGAAGTCGAAAACATACGAGATCAACATTTGTAAACAAAGCTGTGCAGCAAAGGATATGTGAAAAAATCAATTGCTCCTCCATTGAAACATAACAAGATCCGCCCTTGCGTGTGGCACTTGGAAACTAATTTCAAGACTCTCAAATTTGAATTGATCAAAAAGCCTTACATTGAAAAACAAGTCTAGTAAAAATGGCACTTTTTTGAGAAGAAATAATTGAAGTTAAAAATTGAGGGCTGTCATTCTTGCTTTTAGGGAAGGCTGTATATTCAGGACGTAAGTTGCATTAGAGCTCATGAGAGCTCAACTCCTGTACTCCGCGTCAGTTTCATGAGAAATTTTACACATTAGACGGATTACAAGCTATTTACGTACAAACGTAAGATTTGCAGACTGTAAGGCTCTCGTTTTTCTTTTGCTGGAAACCAAGCCCCGTAAAATAGTTATTTTTAAAATAAAAGAGAGAGAGGGGGGGGGGTGTATTTATCAAATATGTTCTGGTAAAATAGACTAATAAAATAGTAAGGACAGATTTTAGTTGGAGAATATTATTTGCAAGGATTTACCTTGGGGTTTGTGGGGATTCATTACAAGAATAGGTGGTTTGCAGGGCCGTCGGCAAGGGGGGGGGGGTGCTACACCCCTCCACTTTTCTGAAGAAAGGGGCCGCCGATTTTATTTTATTATTAAAATGAAATTTTAGGAAAATATTTCAGGACTTTGAATGAAATTTAAAAGAGAAGCGGAATAATTTAAACATTATTAAGAATATCAGTAAACCTGAATTTTAAAAAATATCCTATATTTTCCGTGGCCCCAATTATTACTTATCAAAAATAAATAATTGGGGCCGCGAAAAATTGTTAAGATTCCTTCACAGCAATATTCGTTGCGAAAAATGCGAAATTTTCTCGTTCATGGGATCATGTAAACGGGAAACTATAGGTCGCCCTGCCCAGTTTGGAAAACAAAAAAATACTGTATAAATATGTGCGAGAGCTTTAAAAGGTACACGAACCTCTGTAACTAAAATTAGTTGAATTAATAAAACATAAATCAAATTATATATACATAATTCAACAAGATCGATGCAATATTAAAAAAAAAGAATATATGCAGAGGGCCGCCAAATTTTATATTTGAAATAAATTAAAATAAATGACCGATGCAATAATTAAAAGGGAAAAAAGATAATATGCAGGGGCCAACAAATTTTATATATTTTAAATAAATTTAAATTAAAGAAAATTACACAAAATACCATTATCGAAAGATAGTGCAATGTTTAAACTGAAGATAATTAAAAAGAAAATTTATCACTTTTCACTTTGTGTTGGGACCGAACGAATTTTTTGATGTAGTAAATTTGAAGAAATAATAATAATAAAAGTTTATTATACTGAAATAAAAAAGGGGGAAAAAAGAATTAAGAAACATTTTAAACCTGCGCCAAAAAATTCGACGGATGCAAATGTAAGACATTTTTTATTGCTCTAACTGTTACAATTATTTTCCTTGCAATTTATATATTAAGCTTTAATTTGCGCTGATTTGAATCGTCTTTCACGATGTTTTTAAAACAATGTTCATTTTGTTGAAGCAATGAGTTTATGCCATAATTACGTCAATATTGCGTTTTGTCTTATGCTGTATCAAACAAAACTATGACTTGGCATCGACATCCAAGTTTTACTTACATGTATATTTTCCACTATATTAATTTTGTTTTAATTGAATTAAGAAAATGAATTTATTTTTTACTGTTTTTAACAGATGTGTGGTTTTTAAATTATGTATATCAATTTTTCAGATTAGCTATTATTTCAGATTAGCTATATTTTATAATTTATAAAAGTACAGCAGTTTTCTGAATTAAAGGAATTAAAGGAAATTACAGCTCTCTTTACTTGTACTTTTATTATGTTTTTATTTGTAAAAATTAACCTTTATCTGACAGTTTTTTTTTACGTCATTTAAATTTAAGTTTTGATTTTGAAGCATTCTATTAACAATATTATTTTTTGTTAAGCTGTCATATGAAACTGAAAATAAACAGATAGAAGCAGAAGTTTTAATTTTGCCTATTAATAACTCCGAAGCTTGTTTAGTAACCATATTCCTCGATTCTATAAGTACCTCTAGAAAAATTAGTGTTATAATAGAGGCTGACTTAATCTAGTAGATGTTAATTTAAAACAAGAAGTTCTGTCAAGAACTAAACGAGCCTACTTTCCCGTACATCGACATCGGCATTCTAGCATCTGATCATTATTCTCTTGATTATCTAAGACTAAAAATTATGTCAAACATACCTTTTTAGCACTTGAAGCTGATTTCTAAAAGCAAAATATACCCCTCTCATCAGATGAAATAGACACATAAAAAGTAAATAAATGAATAAATAAAGTTTTGTCGCACCTTTTAAAGAATGTAACTGTTACAGTTCTTCCGTAGAAAAATTCCTCAATTGTTTTCAAAAAAAAATTAAAAGTACAAAGTACATCAAAACACATTTTATCAAAGAAAGAAAAAAAAAAGAAAAAAAAAAAAAAAAAAACTCGTCCGTTGATAAAATGTCTCGAATTTCACTTTTAATCCGTTGCCAGTTGTTAAATATAAATAAAGAATAAAATGCCCTCGTGAATGAAACATTTTTGTTACTTTAATCGAAAAAAGAGAACAAGAAAAATAAATAACTTATAGCCAATTTTTTAAAAAGATTGCTAAACATTGCAAAATCTTTTCACAATTTAAACTGTAGTAACATTTTATTCTTTGTCGAACAACAAGAAGTAGGTATCCTCAGGAGCACTAGATTAAAAAAAAAAAAATGTTTAACATTTGTGACTGCTGAAAAACTATCCCCCACCCATCAGATAACAATTGTGCTTATTTTAAAATTGATTTATCGCCCTTTCAATGAGCATTTTCTTTGTTTTAGGCAACCACAGAACTTCAGTTTGTTCTCATAGTATTTTAGACGATTAAATTGAGTATAATGCGAAATAGCAGTATCATGCATTTGAGGTTAAACAAAATATGTACATTTCGTGGTTTTACACTCTTCGTGTTTTATGTCACTCACTTTATTACGCCAAGATGTTTGTTTAGATCATTGCTTATAAGTACTGGTGCGGATCCGTATAAACACACTGTATAACTTTAAACAATGTAGCTTCAGAGAGAAAACCATTACATAAACAAACTTCTTATTTTACTAGTTGTAAAATGGATAAACGTACATCCCAAGTAGCATCAACTCATCGGATTTTGCTCGGTCGATCATTGAACTCCTAGTAAACTGATCCCGTAACGCACGATGACATCGTTCCGATCGGTATCCGAGCCCGGTTTTCGATAAGCTACGTTTCACTGGAAAGCGACATCCTGCCGATCAACTTTCCCGATGAAAATAAGACGAGCATCCAAAATTGATCCTAAATTCATCGGCACGGGACTGCACTGCTCGTAAATTGCTCCAAATCTCATCGTATTTCGTACAAAACACATCGGATTTTGCTGCTCGGATTCTGTTTAGCCGATGAGACGTATTGGAGCAGTTGAGAACTCATCGAATCCGATCATCGGCCGATGAGAATTTCATCGGGTTTTGATGAATGGCCGATCATCGGCCGATAAGATTATGCTGCTAGGGATGTACAACGGGTGCAAATGCACCCCTCTCAAAGTGAACATGAGGAGTGTTGAAAACTTGCATTTGGGACTCTATAGGGGAAACTTGTAGATATAGTACAACAGAGAGAAGTTTTAGCATTTTGTTTAAATGGTGTAGACGCAGCGGTAGTTATTGTAATAAATGTTAGTTATTTGGATTGTGATAATTGTTATTCATTTCGGTATGATAATTTTTCACAAGTGTCTGAAATAATTGTGTTCTAAGTTTCTGCGGTTAATTAAAAATAATTTCATAGTGATACTTAAAATCGGGTACCTAAGCTATTTTTGGAAGGATGCTTCAGTTACGCTTGCCGTTGTACATGTATTTGACAGTAGAGGTTGCTTTGAGGTGCAATAGAACTGAAAAAAATTCAGGACACAAAGCAGCGAGTTTCAGCCTCGCTAGTGGATTTGGTTATGAAATCACTTGATAAAAGTGCTAATGAGAAATGGTTTTTCAGTTTTCCAGGGCAAGTTGCCGGCACTGGTAGAAAATTCAAAATTCAGCAGGAAAAAAGGAAGCAAACAAAACAAAAAAGAAGAAGATAAGAAAAGAAAAGGTAATTGGACGTACAAATCGATACGATTCATGAGCAAACTCATCAGACAACTATGACCCTTGGGGATATCGGTGATGAGAGCAACTAAGATATCAACGATGGGGATGAAGCAGATTCGCAAGATGCTACTCGCACTAACTGTGATGGAAAGGTCCTTGTAGACAATCGCGGAGAAAGTTGGGTTGAATGAAAGTGAGAAATATGGATACACTTACTCCATGTACACAAAGAGACAGTTCGATTGTTTTTTGTAATTTCTACGTATGCTTTTTTAGTAATTAATATATTCTTCGAAGTTTTGTACACTGCTCCGTTCATATTTAAAACATTTAACAAGAAGTTCTGTCAAGAACTAAACGAGCCTACTTTCCCGTACATCGACATCGGCATTCTAGCATCTGATCATTATTCTCTTGATTATCTAAGACTAAAAATTATGTCAAACATACCTTTTTAGCACTTGAAGCTGATTTCTAAAAGCAAAATATACCCCTCTCATCAGATGAAATAGACACATAAAAAGTAAATAAATGAATAAATAAAGTTTTGTCGCACCTTTTAAAGAATGTAACTGTTACAGTTCTTCCGTAGAAAAATTCCTCAATTGTTTTCAAAAAAAAAAATTAAAAGTACAAAGTACATCAAAACACATTTTATCAAAGAAAGAAAAAAAAAAGAAAAAAAAAACTCGTCCGTTGATAAAATGTCTCGAATTTCACTTTTAATCCGTTGCCAGTTGTTAAATATAAATAAAGAATAAAATGCCCTCGTGAATGAAACATTTTTGTTACAAAAAAAATCGTCTGCCAAAAATAATAATAATAATAATAATAAATTCAATAAAACAAATGAATAAATAAACAAAAAATCGTCTGCACAGTCAGTGATTTTTTTTCGGACTGTTTACTCAAAAGTTATTAGGGGTGACAGCTTGCTTGAGCGGTTCAATGTTAAACGAAAAATTTTTCAAATCGGAAATGTAAATACGGGAATGAAGTATCCTTGAAAAGTTCTTTCCAACAAAAAAAAGTTTGTTCAAATCGGACTGTTCATTAAAAAGTTAGTATCGTGGGACCGGTTGTTTGAACGGCTCAAATTTGAACCAAAAATTGTTCAAATCAAAAAATCAAATATGGGAATGAGCTGTACTCGCCGAGATCTTTCCAACAAAAAAAAGTTTGTCCAAATCGGACTGTTCATTCAAAAGTTATTAGGGGGGGACAGACAGACCGACCGACCGACCGACCGACCGACACACAAATTCCCCATCTCAATACCCTACTTTCAAATTTTTAATTTTCCGATATTCATTTTACCTTTTTATTTTTTTCACTTGGCGATATTTTTTTTTGACTTGGCGATATTTTTTAACTTGGCGATATTTTTTGGACTTGGCGATATTTTTTAGATGCATTAAGCTACTTTTAATACTTTTTTCGTCTTTCTTTTATTTTTAACGGGAAAGTAGGCTAAAAAGGGATAATTTTATATGCTTTAATAACTGTCTGAAACGTTTTTCAATCATTTGTTTCGAATGAGTTGCATACTTTTAAACGATTCTAAAATATAAGAAGAAAAACTCAGTTTTGTTGTATATTTTCCCTCTCATTTTTAATCAATTTAAGAGACATAGCATGAAAAGAATTATTTTCTATTGATCACTAGTTTATTCGGTTATTGGCGTCAGGCTTACAATGATTCATTTAATGAAATTTTATCACTTGAAATAGTAAAACTACAAAGATAGTATTTGAAAAGCTCGCATACCAGACGAACTTTTTCTCTCCCGACTTCATATTTCTGCTCAAATCCTGCTGCTAGTCCAGTCATATTAGACATTAAATTTGCAAATCGCGATGTAGTTCTGATTTTTTAATACGTAGTTTGGGTCACCTGGGGTAGTTTGCAGTTTTCAAAACCCTGTACTCGCGGCGTAACTCACGAAAAACTGTAAAATTTTCCGATTTTTTTTTTTTCAGTTTTTCTTTTATAACGCCTAAACTATAACACTTTTGATTAAACGTGTGAATGTGACATTTTAAAGAACACTAAATTTGGAACAATTTAAACTGAAGTAGATCTCTGTAGGACCAACTATTTAGGAGATATTGCATTCCGAAAATTGGCCATTTTTTGCGAAAAGTGAAAAAATTACTCTCTGATCATATTTCGGACTTAATACCAATATGAATTACTACTTTACAAGAAACAAAACGGACAGGAAGTTACTGCAAATTTTAATGGCTTTAATTTAAGCCCCCAAAAAAGTCTGTAGAGTCAATATTTCATTTAAAATCATTAAAAAATCGGAAATTTTGATTATTTTGAGAAATTAAAGAAATTGTTTTTGACAAGAAGAAAGGAGGACTGGACGATTTAAAAAAAATGCTTAAGAATGGTATAAAAAAGGGTAACACTATATTACAACGTTATTTTCATAATTAAGAAAAATCTTACAGGTCAATTTCGACATACGTACAGCATGTCCTTACGTACTGTATACGACATATGCAAAACTGAGAAAAAGTATCGACTCTTTTTAGTTTTTTCTTTATAACTCCTAAACAATGTAACTTTTGATGATACATGTGAATACCCATAAGCTCAAGTGGAGCTCTGTAAGACCAACGATTTAGGAGATATTGCACTTCGATTTTTTTCTGCTTTGACCATATTTCGGAAAAAATACCGACATTAATTTTTACTCCTCAAGAAACAAGTTAAGGAGTTATAAGGGAAACAATGAAAAAATTCGGAAAATTTCGCAGTTTTTCGCGAGTTACGCGGCAAGCACAATTTTAGAAAACTGCAAATTTAGATTTACACTACCCTAGGAGACCCAAATAACATTCAAAAATCAAAATTACATCGCGATTTTGCGAATTTAGCCCTTTTCTTTGCACATTATGACTGAACTATGCGACTTACATGTATATGCAAGGGAATTTTTGACCCATAAAATTTTAACAAAATATTTACGATTTACAAATTAGTTCCAAACTATGAAAGGTGATTTCTTTTATTGTCAGTTCTAAAAAGTAAAAAATAAATAAAAGGGGAATGGTGCACTTTTTCTCTTTAGAAAAAAAATTTATAGCAATAATATCCAGAAATTGTACAAAACTACTATTCAAAATTTTCTTGCATTAATTTTGAAGATTCATTCTCTCACCTTTTCCACTGCTATAATGCATCTCTGTATAGCTTGGGTTGGAATGGTGAATAATTCAAGGGAGAAAAGACAATAAGTGGAATTCCTAGTACCGTTTCACAAATCCTCACTTTCGCTCTTTTCAAAAGTCTTTCTAAAGTAAGACTTTAACAAATAAATGCTTATTATTATTATTTATTGTTTATTAATATTTTTTGACATTTAACATTCATATGGTGTTTGTATAAATAGTTCTGCATATTAATTTAAAGTTTTAAGTATGTGCTCAAAAACGCAAAAGCTGTTTGTAGCCACTCAGGCTTGTCATTTTGAATTTTTCCATGTGTGTGGGAGGAGGGGGTATACTAAATGCTAATTTTATAGGAAAAAAATCAAAAAACAAATTGCGTCCACCTTCCACCTTTGTAAAAGATTTCTAAGCTCGGGGGAAGCTATCTCCCTCACCCTCCAATATAATGACCCCAGGGCCGCCAAATTCTCAACACCCCCCCAGATATTTCAGCTAGCGACGGCCCTAGTGGTTTGAAATTTATGTATTGTACATTTGCATTATGTTACATTAAAAACCCAATATTTTGTGCCCTCTACTCCAACAACAGCACTGAACTGAGTAGAGATTATTCTTAACATCAGCAAATACTTTTAGAAAAGTAAAATTCACCATTTTTCGAGATGCCGAGCCGAATGTACGGTTTTGAGGATCTGAATCGAGGTCTGAGTACGGTTTATATTGCAACAGAAGCTCATTTAAAATGTTTATACTTGAGACAATCCTGTGTTTGTTGTGGTTTGTGTTTGGGGTTCTTCACAAAATTTCAAAACAACAACACGCAGAAAAATAGCGGCACAACATAGTTTTGAATCTGGGATTATCATGAATTCTAAACAACACAGTCACAACACTTATCGACGTCTCATCTTCAGTCCCTACGCAGTCAAAACATCACTCATTTCGTACGCTAGGAAATTCACGTGATTGGTCGTTAGCCTTCCCTTGGTTATCTTTTCATACGACTGCAAAGCTTCAATTTTTTTTCCCTTATTGGTATTTTTACTAGTCTGCTTTTAAGTATCCTTGAAAGATTGACCGGGGTGAATTAACGCAACAGATAACTCCAGGGCGAGGACTCAGTCACCTTTCTCACCTTTAGTCACCTTTTGAAATTTTGGTTACTTTTTGTCACCTTTTGGAACTTTTGTCACTTTTTTAAACCTTTCTTGAAATGTGTTTTAGAAAAAACTAATTTGATAAATAAAATTTATGAGCAGTATGAATATTCTTTTCCTTACCTAAAAATATAGGAATTTTGAAATAAAAAAGGCAAAAATCTGTCATTAAAAAAAAGTGTTTCAACTGTGACTCATTCACAAAACAACGCCTTTAGAAGCACCTGTTTAAAAGTTTCAAAAAGAAACAAAAAATAGGTGCACCTGTTCCAAGGATACTTGGCAGTTCCTTTTTTTTTTCTTGAAACAAAATTCGGTTGATGTTTTGCCTAGAGATGGGATTTTCACTTATTCTCTATTGTCAGTACTTTTTAGTGAACATTTATGCTTTGTATTTACAGAGAAGCAAGAAAAAGGATGCCGATGATTTTGCAATGAGCTATTAAAAATATGAAAAAAAAAAATGTTCATTAAATACATTGTCATTATCTTCACTTCATAATTTCCGGTGCTAATTTAATTGATTGTAAAGAAAAATTTTTGAACCTAACTAGGGGTGATTGTGTTCTGGTATTTTACCAGATTTTCGCTATTTTCATGATTGATTCTGGTATTTTCATGCTCGAAAATACCGGAAATAAAATATTTTTTATTGTGCTTCCTCCGGATTTTTTTTTTTTTTTTTTTTTTGCTTTTTCAAATTTTCTATGATTATACCGATAATTATTAATAATATTCACCAAATAGAAATGTTAAACTGCCATTCTAATTGTTTTTTTTTTTGTTTTTTTTTGCTTTAATAAATTATTTTACTTGCATCTTTTTTTTATTTTGATACCTTCATTTCAAAAAATGTAATCGATTTGCATCCGATATGAGAATCGAATTTTTCTTATATTTGATGCTTATTACCCTTAGTTAGGAAACAAATGAAATATATTCATAATAAAAAATTATAAATCTAAAATTTTCGAGCGAAATTCTGCGTCTTTTATGAAAATCAAGATGCCTAGGTTTAAATTTGAAGATCTGATTTAATTTTATTTTGTTTCAATTATGTGGATAGTAAAAATAATATGTTTATGGTAGAGCTTTTAATTGTAAATCTGAAGTAAGTTTATTTGAATTCTTTTATATGCCATTTTCATACTTACGCCTTAATTTTGAAAATTGCCATCTCTTTGTGTCCGCTGTGAGAATCATATATTTCGCATTTTCAACGCTTGCTATTCCTTGTTGAAAGGCAAACAAATAACATTTCTTTTTATTTTGATTAAATCATGAAAATAAAAGTTTTAAATAAAATTCCATGCTCTTTAGAGTGTCAAAAATCAAAAACTTAAATGCTGAATCTGTGGCTAATTTTTTTTTTTGTTTCATTTATTTAAGTTTTTTAACGCATACACAATATCTTTAAATAGTATTTCACATCAGTATTAATAAATATGAAATCTTCGACTCAGGTCATATTGTACTGATTAGGAGATTTATGGGTTCTGCATCTAGATCAATTCTTTTTCATGTTTTCAGTAACAAATGCAACTTTCATCACTTTATAAATATTTTCGCACAACAAACAGTAATTCTGTTAGACTTATGCTTTCTTCTTAAAATATTTTTTGGAGACAATTGTTCAACGCCAGCTCAAAAGTAACTTTATTACTCATTTTCTAATTTAATTACATACATGCACAATATTTTGACTAAAAACTATTTGAAACTATTCGAATACATGAAATGTGCTAGTTTATGAAAGGAAATTTATTATTGTATACGTTAAGTTATAAAATTAGGTGTGCTTAATTAACAGGACCTTGGTTTAACTCCCCCCCCCCCATGTACACATTTCCTCTGTAAAACTTTCAGGTATTTTTTTTATGAACTCACAATCGCCCCTGCATAGTGTTTACCGTGAAAGTTTTTTGAAAATATGTCCTAAAATGGTTTATTTTGTTAATTCCCAGCCTTATCATGTTCAGGTTGGGAATCTAAGTCTTTTAAAACAGTATGTAGGCTATTTTGGTAAAAGTATGAAAAAATGATAATTGTTTTTTGCTTTTTGATTTCTTAACAAATTACTTTTGGTTACTTTTTTGTCACCTTTTAGTCACCTTAATTTTAAAATTTGTCACCTTTCTCACCTTTTTCAAAGACCATCAGCAGTCCTCGCCCTGTAACTCTTGTGTAGGAGAGATAAAAATCTACTTTTATAAACTCTCTTAGGTGGTCAGTCTCTGAATTCAGATTTCCCTTAATAGAAAGTGTTAGATTATCAAAAAATTCCTGTCAATCGTTAGAGCGTCTGGTGGATTTACAGAGATAAATATGAGAAACTAAGAATAGCGAACTGTCTTTACTGTTGTGTATATTAACATAATTGTGTCTGTACAAGTGTTTGGTGCAAAAAACGTGTTTTATGAGTTAACCCTGCTACTGTGTTCGGGTCCTTTTCGACCCAAAACAGATTTCATTTGCTTATAAATTTTCGAGTAACGTTGGTATAACGTTGTAACTTCATGAATGTGTTCATTTTCATGTTATATTACACACATTTTTATGTTTTGATTGAAGCATAACCCTACTTGTCAAAAAAAAGTTTACTAATACTGTGTTCGGGTCCTTTTGGACCCATATGATTAAAAGCATGTATCAGAGAAACAAAATCATTTTATGCTTGTTTATTTTATGCATAATTTATGAAACAATAAATAAAACATTTGTTCATTGTTTTTGTACGTTTTTTAAACATTTTTTAATGGTTATCTTCTGTTTTTCTTTCATTTATTTTTTTTTCTTCTTTTTTTTCTTTCTGAATACCATTTCTTCCTTTCTATGAATTGAAATCAGTACCAGTGAAAATGTTTCAAGGTTAACTTTCATAGAACTGCAAACTCTGCAATTATGCCTATCTGAGGGGAATTCCCTTTTACCCCCTCTCTCCGCCGCTTCCCCCGCGCATATGATTCTGTTCATAAATCTGTACATCTCATACAAATGTTGTACTGTTTGTATTTCCATTTTTAACACTTCTTTTCAAGCTTAAAAATTTCTAGTAAATTTCTTAAAGTGACAGCTTACATAATTTTGTTAGTTTTCTTTAGTACGAAAACTGGAATTGCTATAATATTTAAATTTTATTTATGTGTTTTCTCGGATTAAATATGTAAAATAAAATACAAAAATTGAGTAATTTATGTTTGGAAGTTTCTAATAAAATCAAATATAACAATTAAACTTGAAAAAATATAAAAAAAAGCGGTGTTAGGGAATAAATTATATATGTTGGGTCCATTTGGACCCGAACACAGTATACGTATGTTCGGGACGAACACAGCAGCAGGGTTAAGAGAGCGTTGCTTATCTTCGGTTACAAAAATTGTTCAGCATTCAGGATTGATATGTAATGATTCTTGTGTATGTTTTTATGCAACGGAAAAAAGTTTTCGTTTGAGCTTGTAGCTTTTCAGTGAAATTATAATTTTGCTTCATCATTTGTTATCGACGTACGGAGCTCGAAAGGCTGGGTGCCCACCTTAAGTTCAAGCTAAAAATAAATAAAAAAAAAAAAAGAAAAGAAAAAAGAACAAGAATCAAAAGTAAATACGAATCTTGTACAAACACCTTTATTTATATTATCCTGAAACAAAAAAAAGGCACTTTTTGACCGTTTTCTTTAAAAAAAATAATTTTTCTCAAAAGCAGTACGAAACCTTTTTTCGTATTTTCAAATAGAGAACGAAGGGAGTCGGTAACCCTCCCCCTCCCCCATCCCCCATTTTTATCAAGTGTTAGTGCAACATTATGTGGGTCTTTACTCTTTAAAGGCGTTCTTTAAAATTGGTGTCGTTTTATTATATGACATGAAAGTAAATGGCCACATTGGAGAACTTTTATTTTAAATACAATTTCTATATTGTTTAATGTCAGTTGAACATGCTTCCCTCAACAGCGACATCATTTTCCTTCAATCGATTGTAACGACTTTTTTTCTTAAATAATCTTGGGAATATATTTGTTTCGATCTTTCTATATGCCTTTGGAAAAGGATAATCTAGTGGAAAGAAGAAAAAAAGAGTTTCAAAACAATGCTCAAGTTTGCAGTCGGAATTTCAGTTCCTAAGTTTCGTATTTCAGTTGTGCTCCGAAAAATAGTGTGTAATTTGCAGAATTGAAACTCATGAGCCAATTATTGTTAGAAGCTCGAACCCGCCTTTCTGATGTAGAGTTGAATTGCCGCTGCTACTTTCCACAAATGGCCGATCGAGTCCTCTAATCAGCCTCTCAGAAACAACCGATAGTTCTAGTTCCGAAAATTAGGATCTGCAGCTTTTTTTTTTTTTTTAATTTTAGGTGATGTGTTCGAAATATTCTTTTTATTTATATTTTTTTGTCCAGCATTTCTTCAGGTCATTGAAAACCGTACCCGTTATTTATGGTGGACTGTTGCATCCCTCCTCCTTCCCCCCCTTGCTTTCAAACATTTATATTTTTTGAGAAAAGCGGGCGTGATTTTTGTTTTATTCCGATGAAATTTGCATTTGAATATGCATCCTTTGCCCCCCCCCCCTCTTTCCTCTCCATCTTCCCAATGAAAAACGCTTTGTAAGACTTTTGAAACGTACTTATAATTTTAGGCTAAAATGTTGGAACCCCGTGCACTAAAGTTGATTCTATTTTGGTGTTTTGATTTCTTCAGATTGATGAATCCGAAACTTTTTTTTCCAGTAATTCGAATGACTGATCAAAATTATTCACATTTACAGAGAACCTTTCAGAAATGATTCGCTGCTGCAGAAACAGTCATATTGGCAGAAGAGTTTTTTTTCTTGCAGCCAATACTTGAAACAGTACTTTTGTCTACTAGTGAAAAGAAACGATTCGCTGTAGCTTACCGCACTAACACCCTAGCGATTTTGTTTGGAGAATTACATAAGCATAGTGGAAGTACTTCCCAAACTGTAATTGTTGCCGAAGAAAAGATTTGGACTTAAACACGAAATTATGTTAAGCAGCAGCCTTTGAGAGCGGCCCACACTCTGATGGTTCTGAGTTCCACCTGCGCTGCGACGCCCTTGGCACTGATTTTCCGATGCAGCTAGCGAAGCGGGGCGTCCTCGATCTGGGCCACCGGTCTGCCAGACCCCTCTGGTTACGAAGGCCTTTGCTTTTTTTAACACTGTATAGAATCACCATTGACCGAATGTTTTCTGCTCCCCATGAGCAAAAAGTCCCAGCTTAATCGGGTTGTAAATAATTCGCGTAGGGATCTTACATTGTGACTTTTCTCAGTCGGGATCGCGCATAGCTATTATACGAGACTTGATAAGATGTGAAATTTTTTTGGATAAGGGGTTGTCCATAAATGACGTCACACTTTTTTCACCATTTTGCCTCCGCCCCCTCGACTAAATCACACTCCACCTAACCCCTTCCCGTTTGTCACATGCCACGCTTGATGTCACACTTCTTGTCACCCGTTCCCTGGTAACCATTTCAAGAAAACCCCTCTCCCAAACATTTGTGGACAGCCCCAATTGAACAGAAATTGTGTTTGTGTAGTTTCTCGTAAAATAAGTATCAAACAGTAAAGTTAGCAAAACTCGAGGAGACGATAGGTTACGTTACAGCAACAGAATTTGCACTTGTGCCTTGCAGTGAAATGCGAAAGCTCAGTGAAATATTTAAATAACTGTATGTATACGGCTGTATAATGATATAGAATATAAACAGGCTCGTTTCAGTAATAGTTAATTTTCGTTGTGTTGCAATGTTATTGGTGTTTGATGCTAGTTTTTTCATTATTTTATTCTTAAGTTCAGAAGATAAGTCGGCTTCTTCAGTAGGGATGGTCACAAACCACCTGATTGAAAAATGTTTCAATTAAGCATTTTTAGCATGAGTGAGAGACGTTATTAATTGCAAAAATATTATTTTATGTACTGTTTGGTGAAGTTTCAGGTAAATGTCTTCCATTTTGAAGCCGCCAATATTTTTGTGTGATAACTGATACTGAAGACTACTCTAGATACTGAAGTCGTTCTTACGAGTAAAATAACTAAATCCATGGCGAGGGAGGGAGATCGCAAGCATTTCTCTTTTTTAGAGGAACTAATTTTCTATTTACTCTTGATAGTGCGAGCAGTGGGGAAAAATATCTAGCGAAAGTTGTGTGTATGCCTCAAAAATTTGCATGTGAAAAACGTTTTAAGTCACTTCCTCAAAAGAAAAATAGCTAGCATGACCTCTGAATAAAAAACTAACAATCTGAAAAATGTTGTCGTTTATTGTGAATTTCTCTTCTGCTAATAAAACCTTATGAAGTCGAAACTTTTTCCTTGCGGGACTGGAATGACCTATATTGTTGTTGGTAACGCAATTTTTTCTGTCAGAAACGACTAATCTGCGAAGAAAATTGACACTTAGTATATATTTAAAATGACAAGTGAGCATTATCGATATTTTTTTAAACAAATAATCCGTACCAATCATAGTCTCGATGGAGCAGTTAGCTGGTGCTGTAGGCAAAATCGGACTATAGCTCTCAATTGGTGTGTAATGGAACAATAACGAATGACATGGTTTTGATGTAAGAGACCCCATTTTCCTGAAGGAAGTGAGTGGAGGGCTGGAGAATTTTCGAAACGAGACTGTCGGAGATTGGTGCAATGATACCTAAACAAACAACGCATCGACGCCAGGAGAGAAATTCGGAAGTGGTTTAGGCATATCAGCGGCGTTATTATGACATAGCGGATGATTTCCATATTGCGGTTTCGCGGTCGAGGTTCACCCCATGTGAGAACACTCTCACCCACATAGGCAGGTAACCGTGACCACGTTTGCGGAGTCGTTGAGTCAACGCGACATCTTTGGACACGGCAATCCTCTTTTTATTTTCGATTCGTAGGTTTTCATTGCCGTGCTTGCGTCTCTGTAAAGCTTAATTGTTTTTGGTTTTCTCTGAAACAACAAATGGTGTAATTAATTCGCTATGAAATGCGTTATTTATTGGATGAAAATGGAGATAACTTGTAACACTTGTTGAAGGAAACTGCGTTGTTTATGTGGAGGATATTGCTTACACCAATGTCTAATCGGATTATGAGAATTGTTGCACCATTTGTGCAACAATTTTTTTGATTTTGCTCTTTTTAGGTAGAAAGAATGATTGTTTGACGTAAACATAATAAATATACTTCATGACTCATAAGCACTGATGCTACCAATGGAATTGATCAAAGATCAGTAGCGTGGATTGCGATTGTATCATTTTTTCTTGCATAATCTACGCATTTAATACCAAAATATTTTCCATACTTTTTTGTTATAAAATATTTTTATTTGTACAGTATTACTTTAAACACTTTAGTTCCTGCGAGACTTTGAAGTACAATTCTACGTAAGTCTATCGAGTAGAAAATCTGCTAAATGCACCAGCTTTCGTCATTTTGAATAAAGGATACATTCCAATACGAAACAGCAAAATTTCAATTGTCTTCATAGAAATGTTGTATAAAAGGAAATAAGTGACCATTTCAATTTTTAATGATTTATCGCCAAGTTATATCCAAATGTGGCTCGAAAAATGAGTTGCCAATTCTAGCGTCAGCTTGGCGATATTTGACTTCGTATTAAAATAGTCGTGATATCTATCCAAAATCTCTGCAAAACTGTCTTTTCTGCACAGTTTCGCAGCAATGTAGGAATAGTGCGCCACGGGACCACCGGTATATTTCATTCTTCAGAAAAATATTTCTGCCAGCTTTAATGGGTAATTAAGTGGTTAATCATTGTTAAACAATGACATAATTTGTTACGACATATGCTATACCTTCCAACAATATACATGTCATAGTTTTTAACTCTAAAGTTCTTGCAGTTGTTCGTTTAAAATTGGTTTTTCTCATATTAGTTTTGCATAAGTACATGTTATAAGTTTTTGCTGTGTTTGCCTTTTAAAACGAAAACATTACACTCTACAGTTCATTGGTTAGAACAGTGGTGAATGTAAATAAAGCTAATAAATCAACTGACATAAAATAATGAGGTTTATATGAATATAAAAAATCAAAAGTATAATACTAATGGAATACTGCTTCTTAGGCGTACGAGTACATCGCTTTTTTTTTTTTTTTGCTACAGTGTTCACTTTAAGAATATTTAAATTTAAATAAGTGGAATTAATGAACTTTAAATTGAAGTTATTCTGTATTGATAGGCTGTAAAAATAAGAACTACTTCCAAGAAAGCTTTGACCGGAGTATTCAACCGGACAGATAGATACACAAAGTGAAATGTTATCCTTTAATTCTGACCAAACATGTCGTCGTCCCGTCTGCTTCGCTTTTCACTTTGCTCCGTAACATTGTTATCAAGTCTGCCGCCCCCGATTCCTTCTTCCCTTGGCCCGGGAAACCAGGTTGATGTTTCAATGGTACGGCGGATAACAGAGAACGCAGGTGAGAGAGAGAGAGGAAGGTGAATATCGAGAGAGAGAGAAGTTCTCTCTTTCTTTCCCCCTTTCACCTCCTGTAGAATTGGGATGACGTGTGGAAAAAGTTGGGATTCGATTTCCGGGTTTTTTGTTTTTGTTTATGACGCGAGTTCTGTTTTCAGAAATAGAACGTTATATGTAAAATGTGCCCTAATCCGTCGTTGAATCTTTTTCTGGACAAGTGCCAAAAAGCAGCTGGTATTCCACCGAAATTTTTACCCTTTCACTTTTGTTATTAAAATGTTTTTCAGTTTTGGCATTCTAATCTTCTTAGCAATTAAATCCCCGAACTGTTACCATAAAAAAAGCATTAAGCTTAAATTAAAAGAAGAAACAGCAAATACTCAACTATCTATTATCTTAAACGGTAAGTATCGTAAACATCCCTTCCTGTTCAAATAATAAATTTTGATTCTTCTCTAGAACAAGAACTAGCCATTCTCAAGCATGTAAAATTAAACGACACGTTTATGCAGCTGATTGTGAAAACGAAATCTATTTTTACTTTCCACCAAAGAAATTAAAAGTTTAAAATCGTGTTCAGTGTGCCATTGGCGTATCCAGGAATTGATTTTGGGGGGTGCACATCGAACATCGACACTGTGATGAGAAAGGAAAAAAATCAAGAAATATGGTGCAACTTTAAAAACGCTGTATTTCGATTTAATTTTTTCTATTGAACGTTGCTCAAAGATTTTTTTTTTTTTTTTTCACAAAAATGAATATCATGCAAGAACAATAAACATATTACGAAAAAAAATCTCAAGCCAAAACCCCGTAAGTCTTCATCGGAAAATTGATAGATCATTTATAATTTAAAAAAATTGTTGCATGATAAAACATATTTTCAAAGGTCCGAGAGTACCAAAATGAAATTTTTTGTACATTTTGGTTTTTATGAAGTTTTTTTTTTATGATTATTTTTGTTTCATCAAAGATAATATTTTTCTTAGCTTATATGCACGAATTTTCTCATGCATATTCTACAAAATGTCCATTTAAACGGCCTTCAGATGTTGGGGAACGTGGGGGTAAGATTTAAATAACGGGGCAAATTGGAATGTTAAAACATTTTAACTCTTCTGCGCCATCCACTTAGCAGTATACTAACTATATTCTTAAACCTATAGTCGATTGGAAGATTGCGATTCAAATATAGACTGAAAAATCAAAGGGAATATATACAACTCTTTTTCAAAATTTCATACACATATCGTAATATTTTGCACTTTCTGGAAAATTGTTTTTGTTTTTCAGCTATTACTTACTCCTTTTTTTTTTTTTTAAATCCCAGATATGCTCATTGATTAATTCATTCATTCGCATTCCTTCATTTATATTTCAACTTGTTTATGTACTCATTTCTAATAAAACTTTTAATAATAAAATAAAAACTTTCATTTCATCCCATGAGAAAAGAAAATAGAAACTGATCCCTTTTTTCCAAGGTAAAAATTTACTGCTGAAATGAGCAGTAATGTTTCAATGTAAGTGTTAATATAAAAAACAATTTTTTTTAATGTGCGATACGTTTTTAAACAAAAATCCAATTTGTCACATTTCGAAAAAAAAAATAAGCTGGTGTTTTGTTGATTTTTTCTTTACGATGTAAAATAATATGACAATTTGTTCAAAATAATCTTTAAAAAAAGAGGAGGAGCAATGCTTAAACACATTTAAATCATTTAAATAATCTGCAATCAATATGAAGCTTAAACGTCTAACAATGTTTGTGAGAGGCGCGGGTACATCGCTCATTTTGCTCTTACATTTCCACAATTACAGAATAACAGTTAGTTTTGCTTCTTATTGTCGAAAACAGAAAATAATATGACAATATTTCAGTGCCCATAAAGTATTTTCCATTGAAAAAAACCTGAAGTATATTTACATGAAGGTTACATGTTTTTCAAAATTCGGTGCCACCATTTTTTATAGTCTTACAAAATCTTGGGGGGTGCATTGGTCCCTTGGCACCCCCCCCCTCCTGGATACGCCACAGCAGTGTGCAATTCATTAGTTATTGGCAACAACAGAGCTTCAAGTTTGTTGTCATAGTGTTTTAGTTAAGACGTCTAAATATGGTACTTTAATAAATAAGGAAACATGCGGCATTTAAAGGTTGAGATGGGGATTTTTTTGTGAGGGTTGAAACTTTCCAAGCTTCACAGGTTGCGTTAATTCGTAACTCAACTCCGGAAATTTTTCGAAAATGAAGCCTGACGGGAGTGGACATTTACAAACCTTGCGGGGGAGCGCACCTAGGTCTATACATGTACGCTACTTCCTGAAACATTTGTATTCAACATTTTTAAACCAGGATATGTTGTCAAGGGTGTGTATAAAATCAACCCCCCCCCCTTAAAAATGTCTGGGGTCACCCTTGGTTTACATTCTGTTAAACTTCGTGTATGTTTAATTGAAGTGTTCCCACGAATTAGTTAATTTTAATTTTTACTCCCACCCTCTTTAAACGAGAACTGTCCAAATATTTAGCTTTCACCAAACTACACCGTCAAATTAATTTTTTTTCGAGAAATTATTAGCTTAGGAAATTTGAATCTTTTTCAACAGTCGAGCGCGGTTAATTTTACTTTTTTTTGTTAATTAATGGTGTTTTATTCGAAATGTAGTTTGCTCGAATTAGTTCCATTTTTTACCGGACTGTTGCCTTCCTAAATGTTGCTAAAAGTGCCTAAATAACCTTATCAGTCATATCGATTCCAGAACAGAGATAATGATTGAAAATCCCGCTTGAAACGTAAGCAAACGTTAATAGAATTATAGAAATTTATCCCACTAGAGAAAACAGGAAAAACTTTTAAAGGGATTTTTGTAACATTGAAAATCATGCTTACCATTAAAAATTTTTAACATGGGTTTGATAGTTCAAGGGTTTATCAGTTCAAGGGTTTATCGCTTCGATTGTTAAACTTCATAAAAGTAAATTACGCACATTAAACCTCTCTATTCAAATTGGTAAATTAATTCTCTATTTTTAAGTACCGTGTAAATTAAGCTACCGTTTTCCGCTTTTCTCTTCTCTGTATTTAGTACTTCTTGGTACAGGATTAATGTTTTATCTCAAGGAAGGATTTTTTTTAACTTTTATTTTTCCGAACATAATTAAAAATTGAGAAGTAAAAGTCATTAATGAGGGGGAAAAAATCCTGACTCGACATTTACGGTACTCCTAAATATATCTTTTTTTTTCTTTACTTCATTTGCTAGAAGCAAAAAAAAAAAAAAACTTTGATGCTGAAATTAATGATGCATTCAATTTGATAAGTTATAAATTTTGGTACAAGTTAGTTATTAAAACATTTTTCATTCTAATTAGAAATTCCTAAGATGGTTTTGCAAAAGTACAAAAAAAAAAAAAAAAAAAGTCTTTCCAGCTCAGCAATTCGTCTGATTCTTGATACGTCATTTTCCCAGCAATTTTGAAATTGTTTCCTAAGATCAGAAAGATAAGCTTTCTGCTTCTCTAAGACTTGTCATTACGACTGCTTTGCACAAGCAGTTTTCGCGAAAAGCTTGAAAGCATCTGGTTGTAATTCAGAAAATTGGAGATAAAACTTGATATAAATGCGCTTAAGAATGATACTTCTGTCTAAACTGTTCTATGTGGTGCATAATGATACGTATTATCTCTTTTAATTAGGCGCGAACCAAGTAGTGAACTAATAACTTACACTGCAGGAGAAACAAAATGTGTCCTAAAATGTGGTTAATTACTGCTTGTGCTGTGCTAGCTAGGTATTTACCGGTCGTTAATGAAAAGAAACAGGTCCTAAAACGAGGCTTGCTATTAAAAAAAAAAAAAAATAAAAAATCCTACGGTTGTATATTATGAAACAAAATTATCGCTGCAAGCTGTACTGTAGTTTGGTTGAGGAAAAATATTTGAGATAACTCACCTTGGTTTTTGGGGGAACTCACCAAAAAAGAAAACTGAATTTGAAACCCAATTTGCCTTTGTATTATTATTACTGCAAAGAAGCCAAATACTTCGGGGGGAGCCCCCCCTCCTCTCCCCTCTACACTAACTAACCTCAAGGTAACTAATACATGAAAATATTGAAGATTGAAATTTGAGAATGCCAACATTCATCTTCAAATATTCGATTTGTTGGGTAGTTTTGCCATTGTAACTACTTATCTGTAAATACTGTAAATAAAGTAGCTTTGTTTTCATTAGAACTTAGTAACAAAATTTTCAAGCAGACTGGAGGAAAGGCGAATTAGCAGTATTTACAAAGTGAATAAGAGAGCATTAAAAAAAAGTTTACCTCGAAAATAGACTTCACAACTCGATAGGGTTGTTATGAGGCCGGTGGTGGATGTCTGACAAATCGATTTTTTTAATGAAGATGAAAGATGACACTTCTACAATTATAATGATTTATTTGTATAAAAAAATTGGCTTAAAATTATAATAATATTTATTTTATTCAATTATCATTTAATTTAAATGCTGAGTTAAAAAAAAAAAAAGCTGTGGAAACAATTCATACTTAAACGTTCGGTATTCCTTACAGTCAAGGGTGCGTTAGGTATTCTTTGGTCATTGTCAAGTGGAAATGGGCAAAGAAGGTTGGGAAATGCTGGCTGGATGCAAAGAATTGAATCCCATCTGGCAGAAAGTGCAGGGATCGCTGAATGCGGCGCTGTTCAGTTCCGCTGGTCTTCCGTGGCGTTCTTAATTCAGTAGGAAAAGCGCCAAGGCCTTTGTTGAATTTCGCCAACCTTCAGTTGAGAAAATTCTCCATCACAATGGAAAATTGTAGTGTGTGGCTTGGCCGGGCTGTGTTAGATAAGAGTTTTATTGTGACTCTGAACAATGAGAGAACATTGAATTTTCATACGGAGTCTTTGTGCGGTGTAAAGCATATCAAAAGAATGCCAGTTCCTTTCATTTGCTGTTGCGGAACGAATCAATCCCCCATGTTAGAATAATAAAAAGAGGCGGGCTCAGTATTCCTTTCCCATCTGTAATGGAATACAAATTGTATTGATGCATATTAATCAGTGTTTACTCTGAAAATTTTACTTTTTTTACATGCTCACATCTGTTCTAATTTGAGTTTTAATGGGTGCTGTGATGACCCTATTCAACTTGCATACCTGCCAACTTGTACGTTTTGGCCGTACAATGTACGTTTTTTTGCCCTTTTGTACGATCGTACGGTAAAGGTGTAAAATCGTACGTTTTTCACAGATTTTTCATCAATTCCAATGTTTTTTTTTCACATATAACTAAATTTCAAGGACTAAGCTTCTTTAGAATACATCTTTACATGTATTAATCCGCGAGGCAAAGCCTAAAATTCGTCATATTTCAGCACTGAACGCTTACTTCGCGGAAAACTGGTCCGCGTGGTTGAGACTGCAATCCTTTTGCATCGTGCAAATATTTTAACATTTGCGAAATTTTTAGGTTACATTAACATATGCTACCTTAGGTTATCACATTTAATTATTTATTTTTAGAATTTATAAATTTTTTCCTCCCCATTTTACATTCTACTCGCGATTCGCGTAAAATCGCTTCTTTTGCTTGACATTTCAATCCTTTAGCATCTGGTCAGTGCTTTAATATTTTTGATGGTTAGAAGTTATTTCAACATGACTATCGACGACTGCTTTATTTTATTTATTTATTTTTTTTTCATGTTTTTTTTTCTCACCAGCATGCTTATATTTAACACATACGTCACTAAAAATTGCAACTGAAATGAATTTTTCAATTAAAAAAAAAAAAAAAAGAAAAATTAAAATATCAATAAAATGAAAGAAAACTACTGAAAGTGATCGTGTTACAATTACAATAACTTATTTAATGTCTGATTTTCATTAAGAAATAGGTTATTGTCCCAGTACGATTTCGTAAGAAAAATTGTAAGATTTCCTAAGTAGACATGTTGGCAGGTATGAACTTGGGTATAGATTCAACTTACAAAAAAGTGCATTGCACGTGGTAATTTATTTTAGTGTGTATGGATTTATCAGCATTTTGTTAAATATTTAAATGTGAGAATTATTTGCCAAAGAGTAAGTTTCCATGCAATAAAGCTTTGTTTACGCACATCAGATAAACTACAGCTATCTATCCATCAACAAACTTCGAACCAATAAGTTTCGAGTCCATTGCGTTTCCTCGAGTCTGCCGAACTATTGATCAACACATACTATACCGCAGACAGAGGGGCCCCTCCCCAAAGAGCAACAGTTCATCCCGCCCCTAAAATAAGATCAAAATTTTTCTTGAATTCTCCCCCTCCTCCTAGAAATTTCAACTGCACAGTCTGTACCATGAATCGTATTGGTTGACTTGTCATTACATGCTTTAAATTAAAAAAAATTACATCATTGCTGCCCTTTTTTTATGTTATCGCAATTAGATTGTGATTTTTTAAAAATATTTTTTTAACGATTAAGGGAAAATACTAATGTGAGTGGATCAAGAAATGTAGCTTTCCCCCTAATATCTATGTGACGCTCTCTGTCTGTTTGTCTGTTTGTAACCGATGGCTAGAAGCCCCCACAGCACCTACAGACCTGAAACTTGGCACAAAATTCGAGCGTATCCCCGTGATCTGCACCTCGAAGACCGAATTCTAAATTCCGAATTCGTTATTTTTAAATTACTTAATTAGTCTCATTTTTGGTGTACCCCCATTGAGGGGAGAAAACTTTCCCCCACTACTCTACATTATACATCGTTGGAAAGAGTTTTTTTTTATGAAAAAGATAAATTTTGGCACTTTTTCCGTTAATTAGAACAGGAGATCTTAATTACTCAAATTTAGTCAATTTCCGAGTCTTAACTCTATACGCAAAACTGAAACACTAGGTCCATTTTCCAGACAAACTGCTCTTTCGTCCCTGAAGATACATAGTGGCTTAAATTTGTGTATAGAGTTAAGCCTTGAAAATGGACTAAATTTGAGTAATTAATATCCCCTGTTACTTACTTAACTTGTCTTTTTAATTGAGTTGGCAAATTGTTTTAAACTTTAACGGGACTTTTAGTGGAATTTAAAAGGTTGTGGAGCACATTTGGATTAAAGAATATAATAAATTTACTTCAGAGGATTTCAGTGAATTTAAATTCATTCAGTTGACTTCCTTTACATTTATTGCACGGGCATCGCCCTGCGGGTACCCCCTGCTGGTCTTACATATTATTTCTCTAGCCTATTTTTCTGCCACCACTCGAGATCTTCCTTTTTCCTTCATCAAATTCCGTTGTTTACTCTTCATTTTAAAGCTTGTTAAAATAAACTTAAACATGCATTTCAGTTGCTATATTTCGTCTGTAGATGATCATATGGTTAAACGAAAATTTGGATCTTTTTTTGCTCATATTCATATAAAAGGAGAAGGAGACCTCCCCTTTTCGCGGTTTTTCCTTCGCATTTTTCATTTTATTTAACTATTTTTTAACCTGCTCACCCCAATCCCCTTATTTTGATTTTTTTTTTTTTTTTGTGCATTTAAGTTCATTGGTTACGATTTCTATTCAATATTTTACCTTATGAAAAATTTTACCCCTTAGTTGAATCTATCTTACATAAAATTTTAGCTTACATTTCTTTTTCCATTATTAGAGTCGTGAATTTTGGTACAAAATTCCTTGGGCTTGTGAAGGTGTAACCGTATAACGTTTTCAAAATTTCAATTTTGTGTTTTCTTATTTAGTTTTTGAGCGAAACATTCATAGATTCGCTATTTTGAAGATTAATTGTATATTGTATACAAAAAAATTTTAACTGATAGATTAAAAAAAAAACATTAAACTTCGTTACATACCTGAATTTTTGTTTTTATAGTATGTGTATCAAAAAGAAACCTATGTTGTGTTACAAAAATAACTTTTGAATTGAACATAAAAATTGTAATGAATATCGCAACAGCAAACACATTTTAGTCTCTGAAATATATCACTAAAAATGTTTCAATCGCTGGAATATTTCTTCCCCTAATAAATGGTACATGCACTGGCTATTTAATTTTTTTACATCAATTCGATTACATTTAGTGGCACACGGATGGGAGGTTACTGTAACCTCCGAAAATTTCCATACTTGGTAACTTTTATCGGCTAATTTGATTCGGCCAATTTGAACATGTAATTCTGAGATTGCAATTCTTAAATGTCGGAATCTCCCTTTTTATTAGATTTTCTTATGTGTGCATGCTCGTATTTTACCATTCGGCAAAAGAGTTTCTGCCCTCCCAAAAAGTTAAATTCATTGCGCCCCTTTTCCGTTGTTTATGATAAAATATTTATGTTGAACTCAAAAGGAAAAGTTTAATCCCAGATATTTTAAATGGGAGATTTATATATGTTTTGTAATTGTACTTAAACTTAATTATTTAATGTTATAATTTATTCATTATTAATATTTTATTTATTTAGTTATTGAGTGTTCACATGGTTTATGTATCGTATCGGATTCGTTGATTTGTCATTGCATGCTTTGAAACATTTGTATGATTACAATGGTTTTTCATGTAATTAGATTGTGATGTCTTAAAAACATTTTTGAGACGAAAAAAACAAAAAGATGCCTATGTGAGTAGATCAAGAAATGTAGCTGTTCCCTTTTATCAAATATGAATTTCGTTTTGCTGCTTCAGAATTGATAACAGATTCAACGCTTAGAAAGTTCCTGCAGGCCGCACAAGTGTTCGTTCCCTTGCAGCGTTCATCCCAGTGATGGTTCATCCGCCTGTCGCTTTTATCGCCAAGACTTTTCACCCGCATCTCCTGCTGGCAGCAGCAGAAGTGAACGAATGCTCGAAACAGCAGGCGAGGAGAGAGAGAGAAAGAGCGAAACCGTGCGCCGGCTGAGAGAGAAAGAAAGGGGGGGGGGAGAGACATATCGACAAGGGGAGGGTTAATTAACGTTGTCGTGAATGAGGTCATCGCGTTCTCTCCCCCTCCCTTTCAAGTTTACTACCTCTGTGCGTGCGTGTGGAAGTTGTAACCAACCAAGGCGGCCCACATAACGTAATATTTTCGTAAGCGCTGACGTCACACAAAAGAGAGAGAAAGGAAATGAAAGCGAAACAAACGAATGAATAGGGGGGTGGAGTTGGTAGTATCGAGGGGCGGATTTTTAATTGGCGGGAAAAAGTTGAGCCCGGGTCACATGTGTTGTTAGTTGGGTGGGGGGAGGATGCTGATCCACGTTTGATGCATCTCTCGGTATACTGCTCTGTGGAACTTTTTCCCTTCCCCCCTTTTAATGTGTTGCACGTGTTAGTGTGGGCAGATATGGATTCTGAAGAATAGGATCTAATGAAGTTTATCTATGTGATATGTGTTCGTACGCGTGCCGAGTAGTTCATTTCCATAGTGAAACCAAATTCTCAGGACTGTTCCTGAGTTGTAGCGTTCCAGTGTAATGACTCCCTCACGTATGGTTTTTGGACCATTTCTGGATGACTTCAACCTTCCTGCAATTTTTACCTGAAATACAAATTTGTCTTTAAAAATATAATTTTGAAACGTTTTTTAAAGTTCTGAACTGCTAAAGTTTCCCCGAAAACGTTGCATTTCTGAGGATTAGTATTTTTCGTTAATGAATAAAGAAAAAATGGGATTGTAGTCTACTCATCTGTGCATTCACTACGATTTAAGCAGCATAAATGATGACTATGAAGCAGGGTTGTTTGGTTTGAACCTAATGGTTAAAAAAAAAAAAGATAAATTTTCAGCATTGAAGTTCAAAAAGAGCATTTTTAGACTATCTTAGATGCCAGCGAAGGGAAGTTTAGGTCTCTCCTCGGGAAATATTTCGTAATTGAAGTACAAAACATTTGAGGCCAACATTTGTAAACCAAGATGTGTAGTAAACGATAGGTAATAAAATCGGTCGTCCCTCTCTTGAAACAATTTCTGGATCCGAGATCCGACCTTCTTTATAGACAAGAACGAGACATTTATTTCTGAGTAGCGTGAATTTCTAAAAAATGAATTTTGCTGACTATACTTGTAACCCATTTCCTGAGCATTATTATTTTTGCAAAATTCGTATAACATCTCTGCAACGTGTTTTAGAACGAAATATATATGCAACTAATCCTTTCTCTCAGGGAGAGTACAATGCACGCAGTCTTGGACCGGCTGGCTTCAAGTCAAGCAACCATTTCCATCCATTCGTGCGTAATCCCGATATCCTGCGGCCAATTATTTCCATACCTTAACCGTAACTCCTCCCGGAGTCATGACTCGTGGGCGGGGCCGTTGAACGGAACACACAAAGCTTCCTACCGAGTCGAAGTTGAGATGCCCCATCTGTGTTTAACTGTGCCGCGTGTAACCCCGGATACCGATCGGTTGCCATAAAATCCTGGATACCGCGTTATCAAGACTTTCCTACTTAATTGTGTCAGTATATACACTGAAAAACGTTAAACTCCTTTTCATTGAACTAAATGAAAACACTATTTCGTCTATCTCATCGAACTGAATGAACTCGCCGAACTCCCATTTACGAAACTTATTATTATTGTTTACATATGTCCGGTATATTCTCTCTCACCGTACCTAAGTAATTTCACTGCTCTCCTTGCACATCTTTTCTAATCTTTCATCATGTCAAGAGAAGAGGTAAGTGGTAATCTTTTGCCTTGTATTCTTACGAAGCATAAATTTGACACGGCCAAACTTTTCAGCAGATTGCTAGAAGACCCACCTCCAAATGAGTGCTGGGAAACGCATAAATTATGCACAGCTGTTATCTCAGAGGCCAAACAGCTCAACTTATCCTCCGAAGATAAGGTAAATCTGGCTGAGATTCTTGAACTCAGGTACCAGTACCATCGTTCTTTGTCTCAAGTCACTATCGACAACCTCACGTCTAGGGTCGATAAACTTGAGGCTCAGAACCGTGTACTACAAAGTCAACTTGCCGATTATAGACTTAAAACTTTCGAAAGAAAGAAACAGTCAAAAAAATCAAAGTCGAACAGTGTGCCTAATAATTCGACAAAATCCAAATTTAAGAGGGTGCGACAGGACTCGGACTCTTCCGAGGACCTCGAAGCCCTCAATAAAAATAAACAGAAAAACAAGGGTAAATCCCTCTCACGCGAAGACTTTCTAGTCGACGGTGGGAAGGGAAATAACACCCACAAAGACAAACCAAACAAAGCCTCAAACAAGGCTATCAAAACCAAAAATGCTACCCCCAATAAAATAGCAGATCCCAAGGATGGGTCAGCTAAGGGGGAGGACCCAATAAATAATGAAACAAAAACCATTGATAAAAATCCAACTAAGAAACATACGACCCCAGTCGATGCAGCTACCCCTAAAGAGGGAGGAACTACAGGGGTTATACCAAATCAGAATAATGTGGAAATGTCACCACAAATTACCCAGTCGCAGATAATTAACGGCATAGTCCAGGGTTTCAACGAAGCCATGGACCAAACAAACGCCAACTCTGAATGGTCTGACATCTCAGACGAGGAAGAATCTCAAAACAACGGATACGACTCTGACAGCAAATATGGCCTTTCGAGAAATGACTCTCCGCCAGCTGTCCTTCCAAGATCACCCCCTCCCACCAGGGACTTGGACCCTGAAAACAATGACGAAGAGGGGTTTCAAATCCAAAATAAATACAAAAAAAGGATCCCCCCAATTTGGGTCGACAATATCGACGACCCAAATAATCTCCTAAAAATCCTTTCCGGGCTCTGCGGAGAGAACACAAAAGGCAAAGTACTGCCAAATGGTAAATTAATGATCAAACCTACTTCAATCAAAAACCATCAACTGATCAAAGATCACTTAGACCAACACGACTACGGGAACCACACCCTACTGCTCCCTTCGGAGAAGCTCCTTAAGGTAGTAATTAGGGGTCTTCCTATTCGCACCAACGTAGATTGGATAATTAGTGAATTACAAAAGGAAGGGTACTATCCACAGCACGTTTCCCAAATGTACAGGGGACCTAACAGGGACAAACTCCCCCTGTGGTTGGTACACCTTCCCATGACAGCACAAAATAAAGAAATCTGGAACCTCCAGTATATGGGGAACCTGAAAATAAATACTGAGCCTCTAAGAAAACAAAACCGGGTTCCCCAGTGCTGGAACTGCCAAGAGTTCGGACACTCCAGTCTTAGCTGTGCCCGCCCCGCGGTCTGCGTTAAGTGCGCAGGGGCCCACAGATCTGCCTTATGTCAAAAACCTAAAACCTTGCCCCCCACTTGCATCACATGCGGAGGGCCTCACACGGCTAATTACTCTAAGTGCCCAAAAAGACCTATGAAACATGACTACGACATGGTAAAATATAATGTTCAACCATCTGTTAATAATGTCAATAAAAATGTCAATATAAATGCACCGTCTAAATCACAACCAACCCCAAATGTTGGGCCTTGGAACGATCTAAGACGCACACTAAATATGAGAAAAAATATTGCTCAGCCCAGAATGCCAAGCAACATGCCTCCTCAGACACAGAGCACAAATCAAACATCCGACCTCCAGCTCCGGATGTTTGAAACGCTCAACGCAACCTTTCAAGCTCTCCTCGGTGAGATAAGAAACATGAGCAACCACCCCCACTCTGGGTAGTCTGGCATACCTCACCATCTGTTCATGGAACTGTAATGGTATCATGGACAGAGGTAACACAAAAATTTCTGAACTTAATAATTTTTTGGCCGTCCACAACCCGGACATTCTCTGTCTTCAAGAGACAAAAATTAAAACTGCCCAAAATCTTAACATCCCCAACTACAATATTGTTAGAAACGACAGACTACACTCGAGTGGAGGCGGTACTGCAATCCTGATCAGAAAAGGTACCGACTACCAAATCCCTAAATTCCAAATTATTTCTTTCGAACACTCGACAGCTATCATTCAGATAAATAGCACCAAAATTCAAGTTTCGTCTATTTACATCCCCCCCAGACAAAAACTCGACATTAACGAGCTTAACGATATTCTTAACTCACCCGAGAGGAGCATTGTTATCGGGGACTTCAACGCCCGACACAGAGCATGGAGTGCGGGAACCCAAAATAGTACAGGAACTGCACTCTACAATCTGATCAGAAACGAGGCTAATTTAAACCTCCTCACCCCCGATGGGCCAACTAAATTTCACAGTAATAGAGTCAGTTCAACATTAGACTTCGCTATCACAGCCAACGTTAACTGGGATAGCAACATCACCTCACTCCATGAACTGCGATCGGATCACAACCCAATCAAACTTATCCTGGACCTCCCCCTGATCGCCATCCTTCCCACCCGAACCATCCAAACTGTTAACTGGATGAAGTTCAAATCGAACCTCGAAGAGCTGACGGCTAACCCCCCGAGAATTAGAAACCCAAATGAAATAGACCTGGCCATCAAATTCATAAATGATAAAATAAACGAAGCCAAAGAAAAGGCCACCTTCGTTAAGAAAACGAAGCATAAGGCCAGAAAACTCCCTGATTATATTATCTCGACAATCAAGCTCAAGCACTTCTACAAAGCCCTTTGGAACAACACCCAGTACCCTCCCTATAAATCCACCCTGAATTTCCTCAATAATAAAGTTAAAAAACTAATCCTGGAGCATGAGGAGATGAAATGGAACAAATTCCTGGCCTCTGTCTCCCAGGAAGACAATTCCCTCTTCCATACTACCAAAAAGTTCAACAGAAAATCCTCCAATATGCCCCCCATCCACGGCCAAAATGGAATGAACTATTCTAATGAGGACAAGGCCGAAGCTATTGCCTGCACCCTTGAGTCTCAATTCACACACAGCATCAACAACTATAATGACAACTTCATCGAATTCGTCGAAGACCAGACAAATAACTATTTCAATCATGTTTACTCCCCCCCTCTCATTAGGATCATCCCCGAGGATGTCAAGAGTGTTATACGAAAACTCGAAAATAAAAAATCCCCAGGGGAGGACCAAATCAATAACGTCATGATTAAAAATCTCCCCGATAACATCATTTTTCTCCTAACTGCAATATTTAACCTTTGCTTCTCTTTCAGTTATTACCCTGATATCTGGAAAAATGCGATAGTTGCGCCGATCCACAAGCCTGGCTCTGCCCCCAATTTTCCTCAAAATTATAGGCCAATCAGCTTGTTATCCTCGATCTCAAAAATCTTCGAAAAAATCATCAACAAACTCATTGTTAACCATATCAACTACTATAACTTAATTCCCAATTTTCAATTTGGCTTCCGAACCAAACACTCCACCCAACACCAACTCCTCAGAGTGGTGAACCATATATCACTTGGATATCGCGAGAAGGAGCGAACGATCGGCATCTTTCTAGATATCAGTAAAGCTTTTGACAAGGTATGGCATGACGGGCTCTACTTTAAAATGATCAGACTGGACCTCCCACCCCAAATCATCAAACTTATTAGGTCCTTCCTAAGTAATAGAACATTCCAGGTTAGGGTGGGAGGCTCACTCTCATCCAAAAAACAAATCGTCGCCGGGACGCCACAAGGCAGTTCCCTCTCTCCGACCCTTTATAACATCTTCACGTACGACGTGCCCACTCATCCGGGCACCTTAATATCCATGTTCGCCGACGATACGGCAATTTTGGCTAAGAATAAAAAGAACATGGAAGCCTATAAGGCCGCCCAAGAACATGCCATACTTCTGCAGAAGTGGTTTACTCTGTGGAGGTTTGACGTAAACACTGACAAAACGAAAGTAGTTTACTTCGCACGCAGGCACTGCACAAATATGCCCCCCCCCATAAACATCTATGGGGACCAAATTCTCTACGCTGGCAGCGTCAAATACCTTGGGGTAACCCTTGACGCAGGTCTAACCTTCAAAATCCACATTGAGGATACTATTAAGGAGACCAATGCTGCCTATCATTCGCTGAAACCCATTCTAAATTCTCCCACCTTGTCTCTGATTAATAAGAGACTAATTTACCTTTCGATCATTAGACCGAAACTACTTTACGCTGTCGAAGTGTGGGGATGTGCGGCAAAGACGAACATCCTCAACGTCCAACGCCTACAAAGTAAAATTCTCCGTCAAATTACCCGTATGCCAGATTTTATCAGTAACCATACGATTCATAAAGACCTCATCATCGAACCCATTTCCACCTACATTCTCATAAATGCAACCAAATTCTTTACCAAACTAGACCCACATTCCAACCCTGAAATAAGGAATCAAATACAGTATATTACCAACGCCTGGCATCATGCCAACCCAAGCAATGCTATGCTAATTTACTACGATTCAATTTCCGAAACTACCAGACTCTCCGCACGACGCTCCGGAAGGAACTTCCCCGTTCTCCCCCCCTAGATAGGGGGAGAATGACGCTCCTATTGTGTTTTGCGTTTGCTCTCTCTTCCCGGTGATAGCACCGGATTCACGTCGATACGGCACACTGTTTCGCTTTTACTCTTTCTAATTTGTTTCTTCTTATTACCAACTTGTTTTTAATAAGTTATCAGCCAGATATATCTTATTTTCGACGCGGGCCTAACCCGCGGCCGTTAGACCATTAAGACAGGGCGTCGATAGACACCCTGCCTATAAGTTCAAAATTTGATTATGCTTCGAAGAAACAAGGCAAAAGAGCTACTGCTCTAACACCTAAATCACAATTTCACGACCGTCGGGCCATTGACATGTCGCTTGGGTATGTCGGAGGGGAGGGAAAATTTAACTTGGGCCTTCGTCCTTATTATGCATAGAATTATTACTCTCCCGGTGAATAACAGGCATGTAATGATTCTCCAGATACAATAGTTTTCGAATTATTTTTCATTGTGGCATAAAACTTTATAACCACATAGTTTTGAACGAAGACCTTATCCTATTCTTCACAGTTCGTAGTTATCTGCTTTGAAGATATTTTGTCCAATGTGTTTTTTGAGCTTATTTACATCATTATGTAATAATCTTCTCTTTTTTATTAAATCGTTATACTCTTGTCATTTAGTTATCTCATCTGTAAATTTTAGACAAAGCCTACAATTGTCTTTCGAGCTGGGACTGGAAAGGTTGTGTCATGCAATACTGCATTGAAAATGGATAAATACCCCCAGAACTCATTGTTTTAAGCTATATTGCCAATCCTTATACGTGTTATCCCACACACAAAAGGCTTTATTGACCTACCCTTCGAAAAGGAAAAAAAAAAGGGTTTGTAGGTTTGTTGTACCACCCTCCTCCCTCAAGCAAAATTCGGGTTGTTGTGTCAGCTGTGATTGTGAGTAACTTGCATCAAAGAAGTTGACCTTTTGAGGCTCTTGACCCTGTTGTCTGTTAAACCTAACTGATAAATACTTTTAACATGCTAAACACCCTAGGAAGATAATGCTACGGGATTTCTACTTTGCTTTTGTATGTCTTGATAGTGTATTTCTTTTTGAAATTAAGAAGTGTTTAAGGGGTTACAGTACCTTTCTAACAAATTTCTTTAATTTAAGTGAAAAAGTTAATTCTTTGAAATATTTGTTTCTGCACTTGTTTAAAAATCAATAATTTATTTTCAAACATCAAAAATTTTGAAAACTTTTTTTGAAAATTTGAAAAATGTAAGAAATTTTCAGTTTTTTTAAAACTCTAAGGCTTTTTTGTTTCTGCACTAATTTCAAAATTTCTTTTTGCGAAATGATCACAAGGAAAACCTCAACAAATCTGTGCATTCATTTTCTTATATTTTGATTAGAAAATATTTTGTGACCTTTTATGTAAAAAAATCTTAGAAAATTTTGTTCTTCGAGGTTTAACAAACCCTAAAAATTTTTGTAATTTATAAAACGCTTATTCCATGCACAGTTTTGTTAAATATATTATCCTGAGTGCAAAAAATATTGCTTTAAAGTGATATCTTTAATAGAAAAAATTCCTTAGCATTTCTAGTAACATAGAAACACTAAAAACTGATCACCGAGAAAAAGCACTTTAAAGTTTGGCTTTTCCATTAGAACACATAGCATGTATGCCCTAAAGTCACTCATACCTTTTTAAATAATTTAGCTAGAACAATGCTGTTTTTTTCTGAGTGTTTTAAATAACTTTTACTTTTGAAATAAGCAATAAAATTTTTTTTGGTCTTTTGGTCATTTTTGAGGTACTGTAACCCCTTAAGACTTGTGAGGATATCGATTTTAAAGCGATTCCAAATGACTCAACTGCTTCCAGCTTTTTCACAGAACGGTATTAACAGTAGCAACAATTATGAAGCAATGAGTTGCTCCCCCCATCCCTAAAAATGGGCACCAATTAACATTTATAAGGTCATTTTTATCTGCTACTGTGTAGTAGATAATTTGAACTATTTTGTAGATTAAGATTGGATCTCTAACTATAACTTTAGACCAGGGCTGAATTTGCATGGGAGTTCAACTCCTACGCTTGTTTTCTGTTTTAGGTGAAATTTTGCATATAAAATGGTAATTTAAACTATTTGCGTTGCATATGAAAATAAGCTCTTAAGATAAAAGCCCCTCCCCACCTTTTTGTCAGAAATTAATCCGAAGGTTAGAGTAATTTTTCCCAATCTGTTCTCTTTCAAGGAACTCTTGACAATGGGTTCCATGAAAAAGGGACTGGGTTTTAAAGTATTAACAATTTTTATTTTCTATCATCCTCACCCCCTTTTTTTTTGGTTAGAAAGAATGTTTCATGCGCTTAGAATTGAAGCCTTACTGATCAAATGTATTTCCCTCAGTCTTAAAAAAAATAAATGATTCCCGGTGGTAGGCTGATTTGCCACGGACATCTAAGTTTGATAAAAAAAATTTGAAGTTTTTCTCTAAAAGGTGAATATTGCATTTAAAATTATTTTTCTGAAATAAATGTAATTGAAAACTGTTTGATTTAATTCATGATAGTATCCATAGCTTTTACTGCTCATGCAAAACAATGCTTTAGTTCTTAAAAAATGATTGGGAAACCTTGGAGTTTGAGAGGCTCTCCAAAAGAAAAAGTATTATGAAACCAACGCACACATTAGTTTGCATTAGTTTTACTTAAACAAATATTGTGGAGGACGGCGTTACCCTTTCCCAATTACAGCACTAATGCACAAGCACGTAAATGTAAACAATAAATTTGTGCCCTCGGGTATTTGTTGTTTTTTAGCAATCAGGATAAGATGCAAAAAATGGCATTTAGAGGTTCCCCTCCAAGCATAAATGTGAAGGAGATCACAATTTTGGGAGAGATAACTTTGTAGTGTTTGACAATTTTCCATTTGTGTGTTCTACAGAAGTAAACAATCATTTTAAAATTTAACAAATTCGATGGCTACGTAGAGCAGCATTTATATTACTGCACATTGACTTCAGAAGTTCAGTCTTTGATGAATTTTCTTCCCAGACGTTTTTGGGAGCTGAGAATTTTCGATGGGAATTCCCGCCTTCTATCCTGAAATTTATCTCTTTAAAATAACTCATTTTGCAAGAATGAAAGGAGTGGGATGGACAGATGCATTTTGATTACGTTTGTTTGATTGTGGAGAATAATCAGAACGAAAATAAAGAAACGGCGTTACTCTATTTTGTGTGTTTTTACTTTCTTTATGTGAATCTAACTAGTGAAATCCGTAAAATTCCTGGCTAACATTTTTGCTCCGTGTTTTTACTTTTAATTTAAGGTGCATAGTTTCTCTAAATTGCAATGGCAACAGTGGAAAAAATAATTTACTTTGTTTGTATTGCGTTCCATTTCATTTTTTGAGGGTTATGTTTTACTTCTTTTCAAGTGCAGTGAAAAATATTCCGAAGTTTTTTAGTGCATTCTTTCGAGCTAATTTATGTGCAATTATACACTGCAGTTTACTAATAGAATGGCCTTTCTTGCGACAATAACTGAAGTCACGTTTTAGAAATTCTGTGCCTTTTATTTATTCTATCCATCATAGTTAATTTATAATTTCAGTTTGAAAGCACTAATTCAAAGAAAATTACTCAAAAATAAATCAAAATTAATTGTATGCAAATGAAAAGAATTATAGTAATAGCGAATGATCATCCTTGAAATGCTGGCTGGTGGGATTGATTTTCTTTTTCAAGACCTCGAATGCGAAGCCATATCTGCTGCCATCCATCCGCGTTGTGCAACCCTAAATTTAAATCCCCATCGTCGCCAATCAGCTAGCCAACGGATGTGGCAGAAAGGCCTGCATGTGCGATAAGGTATTACGTCATCTATTATACGCCTGGTTGATTCGGAAGGGAAGAGTTAAAAAGCACTCTTTCCTCCCTTCCCCACTCTTCCTCTTGACAACTGGGTTACGGCCTCAGAGATTGACGCATCTTGTTTGATTGATGCCGCCTGCTTTGAACCACATTCTTGGGCTTTACACACTTCCCCATTTTGTCCTGATAATTACACATGGAGCATGCCAGCAATTAACGTTTAAATTCGTTTTCACCAAATATTATTTCCAAAGGCAGAAAATTTTTGTAAGTGCTATGTGCACCGGACTGTAAAGTGTTTCCAGGGCAGTGACTTTTTACACCTGCTGTTGTCGGTAGTGTTTTTTGTCCATTAAAATGCATGGGAAATTGAATGTACAGTCCCTCAAGAGTACGGTTTTTTTTTTTTTTTCAGTAGTCTACGCCATAGATTAGAAAACACAGAAACAGTCTCCAAGGTAAACGAGCATTAGATTTGTCGTAAGTTATTGCAAAATACCATACAGGAATTTTTTTGAGGTGAGGAGGAGGAGCGAAATTCAAAAAGTAACTTGCAAAACGAAGGATAAAAACTTCAAAGTAAAAAAGGAAAACTGATGTGCAGGTAGCTGCTGAAGCAAGTGCGTTTGACCTCTCTGCTGATAGGGACTCCTAAATATATATTCAGGCCCTTTTTTCTGATCCCTTCTGAACTGTTTTTCCACTTTAAATTCGGTAGATTCGGGCAGTGAGTGCAAATGTATGTTTCCAATTAAGAAAGAATCTGCGTCTTCATTTTATGCTACCAAAAAAAAAAAGGGGGGGGGGGCTGCAATAAAAAGCTGTAGTCAAACATATTTTTTAATTTTATTAAAATATTAAGACTTTCAAATTTTTATAAAGATTGTAATTATGTCAATGGATGGTCATTCCATAGAAAGTGGGACACGCAAGTCATTTTTCAAAACGATTTTTTTTGGACAATTTTTATTTGATTTTGTCAAAAATATGTTACATTTTATTGGCAACAGTGTTTCTTTCAGATAGCTTAAATTAATCACTGGGAAAAAAAGTAATATGAAAAGAGTTTTTGGTGTTACTGCACTGTCTTAAGTGCACCCTCTGCTCCTATGAAAATTTCGAATTATTTGAAGAAATAGCTTTGTTGAAAATGTCCCGTTTACACTTCTTCACATTAAGTCAGAAATTTCATGAGATTTGAGCAGGAAATTCTGACTTAGGGCCCTGCTCCACATTGACGTAAAGCCAGGGACGTCAAGTTTTTCCAGGGGGGGGGAGGGACAAAGGGTCCAAACATAATGCAATTTCATTTGAAAACATTAAAAACCACGCCCACTTATATGTAAATGCATTGATTTCTCAAAGCCCCGGCGGTCGCGTTTTCCGCTGATGTGGATCAGGGCCCTTAGTGAGGAAAGAATTGTCGAAATTCAATAGTTGGGAATAATCATCGTAATTTAATAGTAAAACGCAGGAAAACACTTCCCTGGCACCAAAACTTCATAGGATGGTTTTGAGAGATAGGGGATTAAGGGATAATTATTGCGGAATTTCTTGGTAAGCTTTTCTATTTTGTGGGGTGAGAATATTTTCAATTTACATTTTATTTTGCAACAGAGATTCTACACATGTCATTTTTACAACAGTGGGAATTTACACAAGTTCCTCCTGATCTGCAGCAGGTGCAAAATCCGACTTAAACCACGTGAAAATATTATTGATTTCAATTCGACGAGAGAGATTTTCTTTGTGAAAACACGAGACGTGCGATGGCAATGAAGGATAAGTATCATTCAGCTTTTACTTATCAGTAGCTTACATCGCGTACATAAACTTAGGTGCGCCCCTTTGCAAGATTTGTAACTGCACCCCCACTATTGAACTATTATAAATATTTTCGCAGTGTGACTCTGTGCTATTTTTCAGGATCTTGCGCCCTAAAATCACTTGCCCTCGCCGCGGGAGTTACGTGTATGCTTTGTACGTCACTGTTTATTATTATCAAATACTGAATCTCATATAAATATTGTAAAGGTTCCTTTGATCAAATTTCGACGGAGTTTATCTTGTTATCATTAAAAGGCGCGAAGAGTAACAGTTTGCAATTTTATTACGCTTGTTCTGTAAGTTTAAGACTGCTCTGTTTCTGTTGATTAGGATATCTTTGATTAGGGTTAACAATTTTGGTGCACATACCTATCAATACAGGTTTTGTACTGCTCTAATGTGTGTGTGTAAATGGCGCACCAAATCATCGCTTTTTTGTTTAATATATCAGTATCAGTAACGAAAATATGGATACAAAAGCTGATTAGTTTTTGGGCTCATGTTGTTAGCTCATTTCAAAGAACATCTTTCAAAATTTACTAATGGCTAATGGCTAAATTAAAAAGTGCGCGCTAAAATATAAGGGATACTGATTGTCAGTAAGTCGCGTGCTACAGTTTGGGAAACGCTGGGCTACATGTTTAAAACCTCAGCTGTACTTTCATTGGATGTTAGCTATTTCAGCTTGCGCTTTTTTTTTTCTCCAAAAGACAAAACAAAGATCCCTCTTTTATTTAAAAAAAATCAAGGCTTACTAATTTGCGAAGCATTGCAGGTGCTCATTTACCCGTTTTTTCTCTTTTTACGGCTTCTGCTTTAGAGTGGTGAAACGCAACCATCTGATTGATAGCCAGAGGTGGAGACCTTCTCTTCTTTCTACTTTTCCTAGTTCTCCAAAACAGGATGTTGGCAATGAATGTATATTTGCTTTCTTTCTTTTCTCTTCTTCCATTAAGTTTTTTGCCAAAGTAAAGTCAGCGATATGTATGCCGACATGACGACCCGACAATCCTGCAAAAACCACGACTTCAGTCTACAATTACCACGTTCGAAGCTTGTGTAAATTTGACGTGAAAATTGGATTACTAAGTTTGGCAGCCCAGGCGCAGGTTTGAAATCGCAGAATTATGGAGTTGCTGAATTTAAAATAAACTCTTACTGAAGTTTGAGTAGGTTTTTTAATGTGTATGTTTTTACGCACTTAATTCTTTTACTGTTGGAGAATTGGATTTGTAAATAAATCTCTTTAATTAAAAAGTTCCTGCCTTCCAGATGCATTTTTGCAATCTTGGGTAGTTTAAAACGGATAATGTAGTTGGTTATGCGGAGTCAAAATGTTAATTTGTTGTCAAAAGCTGTATTGTATTATAGAGAGAGAGAGAGAGAGAGATAATGCTTCTGGGGGGGGGGGGGTCTTCGTTTATGATGCCTTGTGTAGAAGGAGAGAAATTTAGAGTCGGCAAGTAATAAATATCTTAGAATACTTTTAGATAAGAGCGTTCTATGAAACTTTTAACATAACTCTAAAATTGCAGAAATGTGAAATCTCGAGCAACGCTCACTTTTTCGGTTGCTTTAATGACTGTTTGCAAATTTTCATCCTGCTTTAAATAATTTTGCTGTGTATTTTTAATCACATATTGGGCTTGTGTTCAATCAGTTTCTCATGTTTTGATCGAGTTATCAACTTTTTTTTTTACAAATGATATTACTTTAGAAAGAAAACTGATTCGTTAACTTACTCTCCTTATATCCTGTTCTGTGGTCATTAACTGATGAGCTGCATGACAGTCTACATATTAAGCTCTGAGTCTTTTTAGTTACTAACTTGAAAAGTAATGAACTGCTTGCCAGCTTCATTAACCCCCAACCAAATGGTTTCCTCGATTGAGTGCTTCATTTTGCCATCGGCTCATCCTCGGCATCCGGTCACCAACCGCGGATGGTTCTCAAGAAATTGAACACAGGACCCTATCTCTGCTGCCACTTCCGGGCCCGAGGCCACTCTCCGATCGCCGGTCAATGGGTCCGTATGACACGATGATGCCCTCTGCCACAGATGTCCGTGGCCTCGAGTTGTGGTCGTTGTGCCATGCCCAAAACTTCGACATATGTCTCATTGTTGTGCAATGCCCACCGATAATAGTGCCTGATAATGGACGTAATTTGGTTCTCTTGGTTTGTTGCTTTCTAGTAATGAGGGTTTAATGGCTTGAGATGTTGTACTCTTCATCTTGGGACTGTGGATGTTGTAAGATGTTATTCATCTCTTTAGATACCTATCTGTATTCAGTTTGGAGATGTCGCTGTCTCGGGGAGTTTCTAATCGACTCGCATTTACGAATTTCAAATTTACTTCGTCCTGTTTTATAAATTACGATTTTGTCATTAGTCGCTATCTTTTCTCTTTGTCGCTGCACCGAATCATTTTTCTCTTTTCAGAATTAATAGCTCGTGCAGTGGCGACTTTTTGTGTGTGTGTGTGTGTGTGTGAATCACAAACTCCGAGTGGTTAACATTCATCTTGATTAAGTGGACTTTTATTATTTGGGGGGGGGGGGGGGACTTCAAACATGTATTTTTAACAAAAATCGCGGTCACAAAAACGAACTTAACAAAGAGTGAAATGCCAATTTCTTTCTCTCTCTTTCTTTTCCCTAATAACATGAATATAATAAGTATCTATGGCGCAACGACGTTGGTTGCAGTCAATTCCTCCTCCCCCCTGGCCTTGGTTTTAATATGCGTGCCAATCCTTAATAAAACCCAAAAAGAAGTTTTCTGAAATGTCACTAACATCTAAATGTACGTTTTCAGTTAATAATATATGTAGAATATTGTAAAGGCCTTTTTTTTTCTATTATTAAACTTTATGTTGTATAAAGTGGCGAATTTTTCAGCAATCATGTGAGATAAGTATGTCTAGACATAATACGGAGAAAAGTTAAACTTTTTGCCGAGTCACTCATGTTTTCTTTTGATAAGAACGGCAAGCACATTTTTACCTGCTGTAAATGTATATACATTTTCATTGTTCCATGCATTCTAGAAAGGAAACTTATATAGATTAAAGTCGGTCAGCTAAAAATGAAATTCAGGTAAAAGAAATCCGAACTTGTTCTTAAAATTTGCTAGGTTGAAAGTAAAATTGCTTTCAAAAATTAGCGACTACATTTTGATTTACTAAAACAGCGTTTTCTCCAACTTTTTTCGGCTCACGTACCACTTAGTTGCATAACATGCTAAATTGTTCCACTTCGTAAAAATTGTCTTTCGTGTAAGTGGTTATTGCAAGTGTGTTTGTTTATTTGCATTACAGCCACGAGTGTGTGTATGTGAGTGTTTGCTTAAAGTTTCATATTTATCAACTATTTTTTTTATATTTCGTTTACTACTAAATGGTTTTGATTAAAACATAATGTTATTTAAAACCGTTGTTTTGACAAATCAAGTTTTCTGAACTATTAAAAAAATAAAGAGGTATTTTATAATGTTTATCTCAATGTTTTAGGACAGTGTTGATTGTAAATTATTTGCATTTCTAATTAAAAGCCCATGTTGTCCAATGGTTTTTGACCACAAATCATTGATTTTTTAATGTATTGTTTTCATGATTTAAACTGGAGTTAAAAGTCAAAGACATATTTAACAGTGCTACTGCATTTAAGGGTTAAATATTAATACGTTTTGTATTTTTTAACTTAATTTTGGTCTCTTCATTGTCCCATTTTCTTCAGACAATGCAAATGAACTAGATATCTATGTAACAGATTTCGGTAAAAGGCGATTTTAAATCCGATTAGATTAATAATTGAGGAGTGTCATAATTAGACTTAATCATCCATTCTTTTGAAATTTATGGATTTCATATGTGTAACGTTCTTCACGCAGTGGTGCTCCAAGACAAAGAAACCGTTGCGACCGCTTGTTTGAATTAATATCCTGGCATTTCAATTACGCCGCGATTTAGATGAAAAAGATATATGTACCCATTTTGCATTGAAGAAAATCGATTGATAGTTAAAACGTGGCTCGGAAAATGATGTACAGGAAACGTATAGTTCCCGAGCATGGGAATGAAACTGAGGCGATTGTTTCTGTTATTCCAGCGACCTTTCTGTGATTAGCAAAAAGGAAGTTTCGCTCGGATTTCCTTTTCAGTCAGGCCGTTAGGAGAAAGCCTTTTAGTCTGTTAAGTTCAATGTAATAAAAGTTTTTCCTTATCAGACGAAAAATATCAGTCAAGGATAATGGCACAGTTGCCTGAAAATGTGTCAGTTTTTGAATATCGTTCTTTGTTCGAAGCCTAAGTGCTGCAAGTTTAATGAATGATTTTAAAGTAACTTTTTTTTTCTGTAAGGAGTGAAAGAATTAATTCAAGGGAAGAAGTGCATTTTAAAAGTCATTTCGAGAGGAAAATGCATGGGGCTGGAATTATGCATGATTTTATGTATTTTCCTGTGAAACTTCCAGTCATTGCGCTGATTTCTTTCATCGTTTCCATTCTTTTGAAGTGAATTGAACAGTTCATGGTTAAGAATTGAATGTATCAATAAAGGGCCTTTCGTTTCAGATATAATTCGAAAAGGAACCTATAGCTTTTGCATATCCAAGTTTTCATCACTTAAAAGACCGTATTCTGCAACTATTCGGTCTTCAGTTCTGTATTTTTTTTTTTTTTTTTTCGTATTTGAATTTGGTAAGTTTTTTGTCTAATAATTCACATGAAGTTGTAGTAGCACTTGTAAAATTGTTCGCACTGACATTCATAAACAGAACAGAAAATGTGCAGTTCACTTATACCCTAAATAAATAATAAACTTTTTATCAGTGGTGTGGTTGAAGGCGACGACGTCCTCCCCCCCCCTCCCCACATACGCCTTTAAATCAGGGGTCTGGCCAGAGGAAATTCGGGTCCGTTAACGAACCCTTCACAAAAATACGATCAAGCAAAACGGATCCTTCACAAAATGCTGATCAAACAAAATGGACATTTTAAAAATTTTTTCCCCAAAATTTAAAAAAATTTTTTTTAAAAATTTTTTTTTTTTTTGATTTTTTTTTTTGGGGGGGGTTTAAACATTATAATTTTTTAAAAAGGGTTTCTTTTTTGGCGGGGAAAGGAATTTTAAAAAAATTTTTTAAAAAATTTTTTTTAATGTTGAGGGGTTTTTCCCCCCCCCAAAAACCCCTTTAAAAAGGCCTTTCCAAATGGGGGGAAAAAAAAAAAAAAAAAAAAAAAAAAAAAAAAAAAAAAAAAAAAAAAAAAAAAAAAAATAAAAAAATTTAAAAAAATAAAAAAAATAAAAAAAAAAATGGGGTTTCTAAATTTAAAATTTTTTGGGGAAAATTTTAAAAAAAAAAAAAAATTTTGGTTTGTTTTTTTTAAGAAAAATTTTTAAATTCAAAAATTTTGGGGGGGTTTTTGAAAAAAAAAAATTTGTTTTTTTTAATTTTTTTAAAATTTTTTGGGGTTTTTGGTTTTTGTTTTTTAATTTGGGGGGGTTTTTTCCCCCCCTTTTTAAACAAAAAAAAATTTTTTTAAACACCCAAAAAAAAATTTGAAAAAAAAAATGGGGGGGGGGGGAAAAAAAAATTTATTTTTAAAAAACCTGAATCTTTGGTGCGACATTTTGAACTAATTTTGGCAGAAAATTATCTGGATTTTTTTTTAATGCTTACACAAGGGTGGAGTTTTGGTTATATTTCCTTAATATTATTATTTGGTATATATTCTTGGTGGTATTGCATTACAGGAATTAATTTATTTTGTCTGTTAATGTTGGAACTTCAGTGTTGTCTGTTTTGCTACGTCTCCCTTCTACCGAATTTTTGGCGAATATGTCGGTAATTAATGAGATTCATCATGGAAACCTGATGAAATGCAATTCTAAAATTTTTGACTTTAATAAATTGTTTATTAACCGTTTTTATACTTCTGATGCTTTCATTTTGAAAAATACGATCTCTGCATCCGATATGAAAATCGAATTTTACCTATTTTTCAAGCTGATTACTCTTCATTAGGAGGCAAATAAATGAAAATTCGCTTTATTTTTTGTTCAGATCATTATTTTAATTTTTTTAAAGCAAAATGAACTGTTCTTTTATGAGTCTAAATCTCTAAATGTCAAACGCTGAATGGATCGGTTCATTTTATTTTTGCATTAATTGTGTTAACAGACATTAATATGTTTATCATAGACCTTTGAAATGGAATTGTAAAGAAAAAATTGCCAAAAGAAATTCGTTTATGTTCCGTTTTCATGATTTTGATGCCATCACTTTGAAAACTGCAATCTCTTTGCATCCGCTACAGGAATCAGATTTTTCGCATTTTTGATATTTAATACGCTTTTTTAAGAGGAAAAAAAATTACATTTATTTTTATTTTTATGAAATTCAAAAAAAAAAAAAAATGCAAATTTTTTTTTTCTTCAAAATTGCTTGATTTTCACAAAATTATTTTATTTTTCACAAAATTATTTAGTTTTTCACAAAAAACGGACCCTGTGAAAAATTCTGGACAGACCCCTGCTTTAAATTACACTGGCGTCACACCCCCCCTTTTTTTTTATTTATTTTGCCATTGCCCGCGCAAAACACCCTCCAAAGCTGAACTGTCTGTGGCCGCTACTTTTGTCAAGGGTAGAATTAGTTCTATGCCCTATATGTACCAACCTAATCTGTAAATTGACCACTAAAGTACTGCAACGCAACTGGGAAAACTTACACAGGGTTTCAGTGTACCTGTAAGCGTCCCTCAACTTTTTTTTTCAGCGCCACACCACTGCAGCTGATTGATCGTGTCGTTTAGTGGGAGAACAACTATACAACTTTACTCTAATTTCTGTTTCTTTTTTATGTCATCCCCGCCCCCTCTTTTTGTTCATTATGTGCAATTTAAACCACTAAGAGTTTGAACAACTGCACATTGCCAAGTATCGAATTGTGTGTGCTATAGTACATAAAGGGTCGACTCGTATGGAAAACTCCCCAGTGGTTCTTCTGCATGTATGACGTCAGTCAAATAAGCTCACCTCTCGGCAAGTGTAAATCCGGCGATAAGAGAAAGGGGATCACCATATTCCGAATCCCAATCATTAATCAGTTTTCTAATCTATCCCCTGTCGAGTTCGGGTTGACAATGAAACGTAACGAGTGAGGGGAGCTTTTCTGGGTAGCATTTCGCACCAGCTTCTAGATGTCGAATTGGATACTAGGAATCCTTTGTATCGATTAGTATTGCAAAGTTTCTGGCGAAATTTTGTGCGGTTCTTTGTTATTGGAAACTTATGTGGTGCCATATAGTACATTCTATTTTTGCCATCATTGCGTCGTTGTAATTGATCTATTCTTCCTCTAAAAATATTGTGATGTCACAAATTTAATCTTTATTTTTAAATTTATTTGATAACTACTGAGAAAGCTTAACAATTTGAAAATACTGTTGGTTAAATGCCTTTAAATTATTTTGTAAGTTTAACAGCATTAAAAACTTGGTTATATTATTATTAGTACTATTTTTTTATTTATTTAAATTTTCTGTTAAGGATAACTTAGCTTTAAACTTGATAATTTTTATTTTTGTGTGTACAAATGAAAATAAAATATGCTGGGCGCTGAAAGCGAATTATCCAAAATAAAGTACATTTTGTCCAAATGATTGCATACTTTTCTTTGTCGCCTTATGTTCATCTTGTTCAGTTGTGGATGTGTGTGTGAGTTTAAAAATAAATCTCATTTTGTTCTTCTGAAAAGCAACTTCAGTTTTGGTATTTAGTCCATTGGCGAACTCCGGACGGAACGAAGAAGCTCTCTCTTATCTCCACAGCTCATCAGGTTTCTTCCTTCCCCCGCGAGTGAAAGATAGTAAATAGAATAGACCGGTCCTCAACATCCGCCGTCGCTGTCAGCTGAGGATCGTAGCGTGACGTAATCGAGTAGTTTTCGTGACGTCATGGAAGCCCACGCCCACCAAGCCACTCTCTGTTTCCCCTGGAGCACGTGCTTAGCGTCACGTGATTACTTCCAATTGTGAAACGGAAAGAAAATCGCTCCGGAGGGGGTTTCCAAGATTGGCTGCCTTATCAGTGGCATCTGCAGTTGGCTTCCATCCGGGAGTGTTGGCGATGTTGATGAGTAGGTTTCGGTTCGGCAACCCTGTTTAAAGAGAATTTCCCAGCAACCCTTTTTGTGGAGGTGGTTTCCTGGCGTCGCGTGAGATTGGAAGTGATAATTTTTGGCCCGGTTTCCCTTTCGTTGTGCGCCAAGGCGGAGGTTAAAACATGTGGGTGAAGGTTATTTCACTTGAATGAATCTTCTGCGTTCTTTTGTATTGAAAAAAATTATTACTATTAGTTGGTGATTATTTGATTTTCCGTTTGAACGGCTCAAGAATTATATACAATTACAGTTTCAAACTGAAAATGGCAAAAGCTGTTTGTGCCAGTATTTTTTTCCTGCTACCTATCATAACTGCAGTTTTATATTTTTCTACTTTTTCTATCTCTATTCTTTTTCTAAAAATTAAACTTCCCTATTCTCTTCCTTTTTCCAGCATGTCTTTTTTTTATCGTTTCAATATTTTACCAAAGGACGCATTTCACAAATAGTACAAGATGCTAGTGGCTTATAAACTCTTCAAAGTCGAGAATATTGTTGCGAAGGTTACTCTTCTCTTCCCCACTCTAACTTGTCCCTTCAAGTAAATCTCTCGTGCTCAATTATTCGTTTTGATAAGCGTGAAATAAGCATTCAATTTTAAATCAATAACCCTAAAGAATATGCATTATTAAGGAGGAACAAAATATTTTCATTCCACAAAGTAGTTACAGACGTGATGGGATCAAGTTGTATCACTCTTGGAAACTTTATACCCAAGTAGTTAGATATTCGTTTTTGACAACTACTCTTTTTTGAAGCAACGAAAAAAGGGGATCTTACCATTATTGCATCAAACGATTATACTTATTGATCAAACTGACAACTAAAGCTCTAGACTAAGAATTCCGAATAGTTGCCATTGAATACTAGAATCACAATAAATAGTAGCCACTCTTTCACTTTTGATAGTCATTTAAAAATTTATATGTACGGAGAGCTGAAATGTAAATAACTTGTTCTTTGTTGTGATATAAGAGATTTTGATGATCTATAAAAACAATAGATAAAGGTTCAATGAATATACTTTTTGAATTTAAAGATACAAACATACAACAAACAAAATTGTTTTACAAATATATGATGACTTTTAACAAATAAAAGGAACACATTTTCTCCACATTTGGCAACTAGCACTTCCTATTTTTTGTAGCCATTTTCAATGAAATGATGGCTCCTTGGCAACTGGTGACCGCTAACCTAGAGCTTTACATGCAACTAGTAATTATAATGAAATTTATTGTGATCTACCATCAGCCGTTGTATCATCATTGGAAATTGTGACAATATCACTAAGTGATCTCTGAAATTGACGTGCAGAAATTTCAAGGAAAAAGGGACAGGAAATATGAATGAAACAGTCTGGGGGTGCGACATCGAAAGTAAAACATCAATGTTTTAAGACATCGACCAAAAAACATCTATGTTTGCAAACATCGATCTCTTTTTTTTTTTTAATTGCATACGCATTTAAATGTACAGTAATACAGTAACTCCTCAATACATTGCGCCTCTTTATGTCACTCAATAAGTTTTTTCTTGTTTCCTGAAAAGCATCAACCGTGATATTGATGTCAATTATAGAAAACTTTCTTTGAGATAGATTCTGCAACTGTTGATGAACTGTGTAACTTTTATTTATCGTATATTTTTTGAAACTTATTTTCCGAAAGGTAAAACATTATCGAAAAAAATTCAAACACAAAACAACGATGTTTAAAAATCATTGACCGTAAATCATGGTTATCAATTTAAAAAAAAAAAAAAAAAAAAAAAACTTTTTTTTTTTTAATACGATAGCTATTGTAACGGTTAAAGATGAATCTATTTTATTGCATATTTTAATTGCTTTTAGCAGAAATGTAGAACTGACATCGAAAGAAAGAGTAAAGATCGAACGCGAAACAACGGTCATTAAAAGACATCGACTATAAAGCATCGATGGTCACTATCAAAAGGTCCTCCAACGAGATTGATTGTGTAACGGCTGAGATTAACGATGTAACTTTGGGCCGCATATCTTTATGATTTTTTTTTCTGAAAAATAAAACATCGACATAAAAAATGTTTTCCAATGATATCAATACTGAAACTTCTAATTAAAGATGAGAACTTCTTTACACGTCTGCTTATCGCATATCTTTATCAAGCTTTTTTTGCTGGATTATAAAACCTCGACATCAAACCCAAAGCATCGATGTTGGAAAAACATCGACGTTTAAAAAAACATCGGATGTTTTAACAAAAACATCGATGTTTCCAAAACATCGACATCGATGTCGCAGCCCTAAAAGTCTCATTTAGTTCATATTATTGTTTCTTCATTTTGAAAGTGATTAAACAAGCTCACTTGCGGGATGCATATTTATTTTGGTTTTGTTATTTTCCAAATTAGAAATCCTTAGAGTTTTTAGGAGATTCATTTGATAATTTTTCCTGTACCTTCATTTGATGATGTAATTGATGAATATTAGAGAAATTTATTTTAATTATAAATCAAATGAAATTCTTAATGTTGTAACAAATGTCGTATGTCATGCTTCATGTTATTGCACTGTTAGTACATAATAGATCACATTTTGAACGGGAAAAGAGTTATATAAATTTAGAATATTCTTAAATATCTATCAAATTTGAAACTAGACATCTGAACCGATGACATGGTTGTTCTGATTTATATTAAAATTTCAAACCTGCATATCAAAAACGTATAATTATAAATGTTCTTACTTTTTTTATCATTTACTCTTTATCTTGCAAGGTGTAGGATAATTTTTGCAGGTCCTTGAATCAAGTGCTGAAAAATATAATCGATTAAGTGGGGGGGGGGGTACTCTTTCTTATCTGGACATTTTCTGTTTTTCGATTTTTGGAAACCACAGTAATTTAAGAATGAAATCGTTATGTAATTGCATTCGAAGAAAAGGCCGGCGTGCTTGAGGAATGCATCGAATAGCTCGCAGCGGCACCCTTCTGTGTAAAAATCGATTTCGTCGCCAAAGGAGACGTTAAAGCGCCAAGGTGCGCCACTCGCCTCATCAGTGATGCGGTAAGAGAGCGAACGAAGCAGAGCCGCGACAGATCCCTCGGAGGCAAGGTCGTTTTTCTTGGTCCGAGATTTCCGTTCCCACACCGGCTAACAAGTGATTCTTTCTCATTAACTATGGAGGGGGCTTTTTCTGGCAACCTCCCTTCTAATCGATACTGGACCCTCTCTATCGTTAAAGCCCGCTGTATAACTAGGCTCTTTCTCTGCCCTTTCTTTCCCCCAGTATTTTTTTATACATTTTTTTTAATTAGAGCTCTGGGAGAACTATGGGAGCTGTGTGTGTAACAGATTGTGCCGCTTCTTTCTCGCCCTATGAATCATGCCGTCTTTTTACGGTAAATGGCTTGCGCTGTTGTTTTTTGTGATTTGTTTCAATTTCTTTAAAATAGTTTTTGAGTGAAATTTTCGTAGAAGGTTTTAAATAAATTTTTGGTTGGTTAAGTTTGAACCTTTCAATTGAATTAAATTATTGACTTTTTGTGCGGTAAATCAAAATAAATGTTGGTTCATGCCTGGTTGTTGCTGATATTAAAATTATTGGAAAGGACCGTTAAAAATTTACTTTTATGGAGAACGGAAAATATTGTTGCAATAGTCGGAAATATTGACTCACTTTGTAGTAATGTTAGTCTGTTAAAAAACGCACACGCAATCAAAATGGCTAGAGGGGAATTCAGTATCTTTTGTTTCGGATAGGTGTTTTGTCCACAAGCTGAAATTTAATGCAGTAATTTTATTCAGTTGTACTAATTTGAGACTTGAAAACACGTTTTAAAGAGTTTTTCATGAATTAGAGGAAATATTGCCGGGTAAGATTAACTTGCTAACACAAATTAGGGCGATGACGACCAACCATGAAAGAGTTTTGAATCTCCCACAAAGAAAAGAAAAGGCGTTTTTTGAAAAGCGAAAAAGACTACTAACATTGTGGAATGTTTTCAATGTCTTTTTACTGAAATGACTTGTATCAGTGCCATGCAACTTCCGGCTCACTGAACTTGAGTGCACCCCCCTCCCCCTCCGGTAATCGAAAAACTTAAGGAGTCATCTTATAAAACTTTCTGTGCTGATACACAACATTTTTCTTCCTTCCTGCTCACGAGCGATTGCAGATTGGGGAAGCCGTTTGTTGTATCATGGCTGCCTAACTGTGGTCAGGTGAACTGTGTGGCATTATCAAAGAAAAAGAATGATTTATTAACTTTCATATAATTTTGCATTTCAGTCCACGGAAACTGAGCTCGTCTTTATGCATTTGAGTGCGCATTTCTCGTGTCAAATTTGAGTTTTTTTTCCATTTGCTTGAAGTAAAAATCCTTTTTAACCAAGAGCTAGTGACACAACAATGTTGCTCATAAGTTAAGAAGCTTTTTCCCCATTAGAAATTGCCGATTATTTGAACTATCAGTCGGCCAGAGGAGGCATATAGCCTAGGGCAATCAGTCGAAGATGACAGATTTTCAGCAGAAACATGAAGATTTCTTAATTTTGAAATTCATCTGAAGTTCTACAAAAGAAACTTATTTGGCTCAATACTGAGCAACATCATATCTTTATATTACACGATTTTGTATATGTAACCGTCACGTAATTTTTGTGCGAAAATGTTGAGGCTTTTAGCCGATAAAGCTTTTTTTGGAAACTTCAGCATTACCGAAGAAATCTGCATACGGATCTTTTCCGTAGTTTTTCTGCTTATTTTCATTCGTTTTTCGTTTACGGGCGATTCTCTGTAAACTGGTAATTGGCTGTCCGGACCAAGTATTTTAAAAATAATAAAGTGTAATTAAGTAATTATCGCTCTTAATACAAGAAAAGCATTAATACTTTGTGGGCCAATTGTATTTGGAGCGATAACAATTTAATTTTTTTTTCTGGAAATTATCTAAGCACCAAAAACAGTCCCCTGACTGTCCCAATCCCATAGTCTAACTGTTAAAGATAGTATTTCAAAAAACCTATTAACACTACATAAATTTGGCAATTAATATCTAAAAATAGAATAATGAAGCTATATTTTTCTTATGAAATAAAGTATAATTACGTATTTCTAAAACTTAAAATTGTCATGTAAATTCTGTCCAGAGTTTTTTCGAACAGTCCCCTGCAACAAATTCAAAGCTGTAATACGAAAAATCTATAACTTTTGCAAATTCTTTTTGGCATGAAGTTTAAAGTAATCAGTGTGAATTTGACGAAATCGCCGTGAACGGTGTTGAAACGCCACTTTGTTTAGTTCGAGAGCCACATTTGTACTGAAAGTATGCATCGTGATCGTTGCGAAAACAGTCCTCTGGGAAGTGATTTTATTAATGGCAATTAGTTTAAATATGAAACATATTAGTTATTATGTCCACGATTTCTGCCTAAATTTATAGGTAGTCTTGAAAATAATTATGTTCCAATAGTTTTGCAGATATTACGCTACAAAGGTCAAAAATACAGCTACCTAGCACAGTCCCCTGCCTAGTTATACTAGGCAGGGGAGTAACCCCCTATCATGATTTATCAGAAAAACATAAACTTCAATTGGCCCTCTTTCAAACCAAAGTAATATTCATTTTCTGAGCAATAGTATTATAATTATACGAACATTTCAAAAAACCATATGAGAACCATGATTTCGAGTGAAAAATGACGAGTTTACAGAGAATCGCCCTTACACTTGAAAAACATTGAATTTTTGAGCTAAAGTAAGAAGGAATGTTTTAACCTTTGGTTTTCTAGCTTCCCCCCCCCCCTCTTTTCTGTCTTTATCATACATGCAGAGAGAGAGAGATCGCGTTTGAAGTAAATTTATTCCTCTACTTAAAATTTATATGGGTGATTCTACGGTCAATGCGTTTTTTATGTCCCCAAAGAAAAAATAATCTGTTTAATTTCACACTCATTATATCACTAGTAGCCGCTATTTTTATGATTGTAGTGGTAAGGGCCAGACGAAATTTCAATTTGGGGGGGGGGGGGGGTTATCGATACCATGGGAAAATGCGTTGCCAGGGGAGTGATACTATTGGCAGAATTCAGGTTTGATTTACTATTATTTCACTTATTTTTCGGTGTAAAATCATAGTATGGACTCATTTCTATAAGACCTGTATTCAAAAAAAATTTTCGCGTTGTAATAAAATAAAAAAATCAATCTTGAAAACAGGATATGTTGCATACAAGTCGCATCGCAGATCCCAAATAAAAATACTTCCCGCATTATTTACGTTCATTCAAATTGCTTTTACAGGGGCAATTAAGGTAAAAAATGAAATTAATTGTGCTGATGACACAGTTTTAATGTATATTTACCCTTTTTTTTGGAACAAAACTGCCAGGGGAGTGACGCCAGAGAAGTGACAAAATCACACATTACCTATAAAAACAACATCACGCGTTCTTGTTACCAGATCTTCACGTAAACCGTGATGTCTGCACATAATAAGCATTGCATTATACATACGCACACTTATGTAGCGATGAAATGTAAAAAGTTATACTTACCAGGGGAAATACTACAGCGACTGGCGCAGTACGCTTTTAGGCACTTTCAACGAGAACCGATGCAATAATATTCGATTTTTTTAAAAAACTCTTAGCTTGCTTTTAACTTTACTCAGTATTACACTGGTTATTAGCAATCAACATCATCCTTATAAATTTTTTATGCGAAATTTCAGTCTTTGAAGTTCGCCAGGTGAGGGTGACACTGTTGATATGGCCCGTTGAAAAGTGTATTTTTTTTTAAATAATAATATATATTTTTTCAATGTTTACTGATGAAATATGTTTCTCTGTTAATGCAAGTGTATGATTATGGCAAAAACATTATGCCAAGTTAGCAAAAATTGAACGTCGAAGTTGAACATGTTTGTATAAAAACTAGCATTTGGACAGGCCAGGGGAGTATACATTTATGACTATTTTCAGCTATAAATGCTAAAATAATTGTAGTGAATTAATTGGGCGGTCCATATAAAAGATAATAGTCTGTAATGCTTAAGCCTACAAAGACATTAATAAAATCAGTTTTACATGAAGTTTTTCCATTGGCCGTCTGAATTCAAATAGCGTAGAATCACCCATATAGCTGTGTGTGGTTACTCGTAGTTCAAAAACTTCAGATTATAAAGTGTATAAGTTTTCCATGATCGATTTCCCTGCCACGTCGTGTTTCGCCGACCAGAATATTTCATGCTTAGTGATCTGATGCTGTAGGTAAACGTTGGCGTTTTCCTACATTGTTACATTCTGTAGTCGCTCGAGTTCGCTTCACTGACCGTATCCGTTGATCGATTCGGAATACTGCTCGATTCTGTCCAGCGGCATTCGATAGCATTTTCTGAAGTTTATAATTAACTCATCGTACTTGCATTGATTAAATCGTTCGTACTTTCTGTTATTTTTGGAACCTTTTTTTTTTCGTGTGGGGGGGGGGAGCATTGTTCTGTTGATTGATACTTCGAACGCGGCGTAGACAATGCACTGCTGTTTATGAGGAACGATTTGAGCAATCCTCCTTTTGGTTAAAATTTGATGAGTTAAGCGTTTTATTCACAAGAAATATAAACATATTTTTTTACAATTGAAGGGCTTGGGAGATGAAGGGGTAAAGTGACAAAACAGAAATTGTGAGTAATTAAAGTTCAAAGTTTTATTGTTGCAGTTGCTGCAGCTTTTTTGTTTTCTGGTTTTCTCGTTAGCGTGCGAATGAAAATAGTTTTATGGCATCTACTTTTTGATGTACCAAGTTTTATTTGCTTACCTGTATCCATTGCTTACCATTGTTCAGGGTGTTTATTTTTCAAAATGTAACGTAGTCCCTTCATCCTCCAAGCCCTTTAATTAAGAGGTTAAATTAATATCCGAAAAGGAACGATATGAAATTCCAGGTCCTGGTACATTTTAACATCAGCATCTTAGATATGACTATTAATCCTCTGACTCCTCTCTTTTCTTCACGAAGGCTCTTTAAAATATAAGTATTTTTTATGTATGAAGTACCACTATGAACTTGATGTACTAAATTTACTTAAATTACGTTTTTTAGAAATTACCCTTAATGTGATATATGTTTCGCAAGGTTCAAGGAAAAGCTCTACTTAAGGTTCTTTACACCGAATTTCAAGCAACGTTACTTTTTCTCTTTTTCTAATTTTTTTAAACAACAAACTTTTTATGAAACCCTGTCTTAATTAAATTAAGAGGCATCGGGCTTGTAAACTGGCCGAACGGTCAGTGTAAATACTTCAGAAAAGTCATCACTAACAATTAAATGATGAAATAGCGGAGTAAGTTTTAAATTACGTCATGCACGTGAAAATCGCCGGATGAGTAAATTTTGTTACTTCGTTGCCGGCGGAATAAGCAGCCCAAGGGTAAGAAGTTGTAAAAGGTGAAAGAATGTATTTGCTTCATAAATGTTTCATGGTAAAACGCAAAATAACTTATTATTAATCAACATATGTATAGCAGCTGAAAATACAGCCAGATAATTCTGTTAATTTTATACAAAAGAATTTTCCTTGCAGCTGAAAATTATTGAAATAATGTGCAATTATTGTAGTAGCCGGTCTACCGTACGATCCACAGCCAGTCGGACCATTAGTTAATCAGAGCCTGGATGGTAGAAGTTACATTTAAAATATTAAATCAAACGGATTGCACAAAGCTAATCGTATTTAGTGTACTCCTAATCCTCAATGGCAAGAGCAAATAGTGTTATAAATTTTCACGAGGAACTATATCACGTTAAGGATAAGGTATTGGAGTCTGAACGATCCAAATACTCATCATCTCAAGCCCTGGCATAGTTGCGTACATACTTTTTACTACTAATTAAGTATTAAATTATTGCAAAAATTGAATTTAAAATGCAGTTTTCTATTTCTGGTCGTATCATACATCCACGCGATAAGAACCACAACACTGGCAGTTTATTATCTTCTTTCAAACGGTCCTTTAATCATGTTTCCTTCTTCCATTTTATTTCCAACTGCCGAACAGAAGCTGCCAAACAATGGGCGTGTGTTGGAATCGGTAAATTAAGCGTTCTGAGGATAACCCACCTGGATCATTGTCTAGACGCCAGTCACAAGAGCTCATGTTCTCCAAATCTTTTGAGAAGAATTTAACTACATAGCCAAAGAAAGGAGAGCCCTCCGAGAGATTTAAAATCCTATCATTCTCCCCCTAAAGAAAAGTCCAAAAGGGTAGGGGGTACCACAAAAACATTCTATCTTGAGCTAGAATGCAGCCGCTATGCAAGGTCGTCCAGTGGTATCTTCAGGCAGGGCAAGTCTATGACTGCTTTCCCACGCCTCTTTGGGCTAGAGGGCAAGCCGTGGGTAGCTACGCTCCATGCACTCCGCAGATTTATTTAATGTGGCAAATTCTATATATGTCGGTATAAATAGCGTCTTTCCCTTTTTATTTTTCAACTTGTTTTGCCGATGTGGAGGGTATCCCGTAATTCTCGTTTCGGGGATGTAATTTCGAGCGATCGCTGAGGGGAACTTTAAGCTTGTTGGGCTGATTTACTTCTTTGTCCGCCCTTATTTTTGTCCAATTCGAAGTTTAAATTTGTGGAAACATTTAAACATTTGCTGAGTCACCTTTGTTTTTTCTTGTGTTTTTTAAAGCTTTTAGACGACCAAGTGGGATTTTTTTTTTTGCATGAAAGTTCGTATAGGATTATCAACATGACTTATTTAAAAAAAGTTTCTTGTAAGTTGACTATATACGGGTATCCATAATTTAAAGCCCAAACTTTAAAGTTGCATTGTGAAATCTTGCTCGGAAATTAACGAAATTTTGTCTGTAATTGAGCAAATAATAAAAAAAAAAAAAAGTTCAACATTTCGCCCTTAGAAAGCGCAATTTTATAACTTACACATTTTGCTTATCGAGAATGGAAGGGGCACTTCTTAAATAGGATTAGCATTAAATTGTCATAGACTTAAATAAAAAAAAAAAGTTGTGCCCCTTTCATTTTGCATGATCGATTTGTTGCACATTTACGATGGTTTAAAACAGATCTTGCTTCGAAATATGTTCAACGAACATGATGGCTATCATTAGAATCGTGAGATAGCATGTTCTACCATTGATCACAGCGTGCTCTGGGAAATGTAACCAACATATTTTGATTTTCAAGACGTTTCAAATGCCTCCAATGCTAGAAGTCATATGGATAATATGGATTGATAAGTTTTTCACTAAAGACGCCCTAACGTGGGGAAAGTGTGAACTTCTTTTGGTTAGCTCTAACTCCCATCCCTTTATTATGTTCAAAAAATTTATTTTTAACACTGTCCTAAATCCTGTCTGGTAGTGAGAATTAAAATATGAGAGATCTGGGGATGATATATGGACATGGACATAAATACAGGATTTTCGTGCACTTGGAAAATCAGGAAAAGTTATGAATTTTACCAGGATCAAAATGTATCATGGAAAGTTATGAAAAATGAAAGTTAAAAAAATGGAAATGGATCATTGGTTATGAATTTTAAGTTCTGAAACACACATACTTTCTAAAAAAAAATACGATTCGGAATAGAATTTTAGCATTTTAACCGTTTTTGACGCCTAAGTTTCGATTATCAACGCATTTCGAAATCGGATTACATCCGCTTCTATGTAACTCGTTCGTTTTTATTTTCTTTGTCGTTCTACTCTGCGGGAATCAGTAATTATGTTTTTACTATTATTTTCAACCCGTTTTGTATTGTGTAGATTAAAACTTACACGCTTGTCATTTTATTACGCTCACTCGGGAAAGTTTAATCTACTATCATCAGAGTCAATCCAAGCTAATACTTCTCGTGAAAAATATCATTGGTTTTTACTTGTATTTGTATTAAATTTATGAATATTTCAGAAACGAAAATTTTTCTAAAAAGATAACTGTTTATGTTAGCGATACAATGTAAAAATGACATGTTGCATTGATTATTTTTCATGTATAACAGTAGTTCAGCTCGTTGCATTTGCTTTAATTTTAATTTTCAGAAAGACATGTGGAAAGTATAGCTTAGTAATTTTATTTTTGCAAAATACAAATTCAAACAATTCTTATGAAAAATGTTATGTTTTTTTTTTTCTGAAAACATTGTGTCTCATGAGTCATAAAAAGTTAACAGTAAAATTCTGTAAGAGTGATGGATTTTTTTGAAACTTGAAATTTAATGAGTAAGCACATCTGAAGCTCTCACTCGGTAATTTCTTAAAATTAAAATCCCAATATCCAGTTCTAGCTAGGGCTGCGACATCGATGTCGATGTTTTGGAAACATCGATGTTTTTGTTAGAACATCGATGTTTTTACCATCGATGTTTGAGGTTCGATATTTTTCCAACATCGATGTTTTGGGTTCGATGTCGATGTTTTATATTCCAGCAAAGAAATCCAAAGAAAAATATACGATATGCATACTTATTAAAAAGATTTCATCTTTAATCAGAAGCTGCAGTATTAACCTCATTGGAAAAAAATTCTATGATTATTATCGATGTTTTGCTCTCGATGTTTCTGAAACATCTATAATTTTTTGCCGTTTTTTAATGCCTTTTAATGATCGTTGTTTCACGTTCAATGTTTTTTTTTTTCTTCTTTCGATGTCCTTTTTTACATTTTAGCAATAAACAATAAAAATATGCGATGAAAAAGATACATCTTTCTCTATCCACTAGTTGAAATATCAACAAAATGGGATTTATTTATTTATTTATTTTCAATTATTTTCTTTTAATAACTGACGATAATTAACTGTCAATGATTTTTAAACATCGTTGTTTTGCATTTGATATTTTTTTCAGCGATATTTTGCATTGCAGCAAAAAACAAGTTTTAGAAAAATATGCGACAAAAAGTTACACAGTTAATCAACAGTTGCAGTATAAACCCTCGCTGAAAAAAGGTTCCTTAATTGACATCGATATCTCACGGTTGATGTTTTACCAGGCAACGAAAGATAATTTAATTGAGTGATATAAGGAGAGGTGCTTGTAATGGGAGTAACTGAATAACTGTACATTCAAATGTGTAAGCAATTAGAAAAAAACTATCGATGTTTTGAAACATCGATGTTTGAGAACATCGATGTTTTTTGGTCGATGTATCAATACCATCGATGTCCTTATTTTCCAACATCGATGTTTTGCCTTCGATGTCGCACCCCTAAGTTCTAGCCTATCTTTGGATATTAAAGATGAGTCCTCTTAACCTCTTCCTTCTGGACCTGCAATTTTTGCGTTTGCAGGGTATAAGAGTATATGAAAGTATGTTTTCTTTTCTAAGGAAGCATGTTTAAAGCTGATGTGTTGACTAAGGTTAGCATAAGTATATTCCTCCATGTAATCAATACCTTAAGTGCTATCCTAAGGAAAATTTATGCTTCGATTTAAGTGCCTAAAGCTGTTCTACCAGCAAATAATATAATAATGTCTGATATACTAAGTTAAATTGGATTGATGTAAAAATTCAAATAATCTCTGCTATCAAATGGTACAGTGAGGTGCATTTACATTAAAATATTACTCCAAACTTCAATGCTTTATTCCTTTTTGAAATGCTTTAGCGTGTATCATATGTGTCTTTTTTTGCAGTAATTCAATTTTTGATATGAACTAATGATTTTTTTTTTTTTTAACTTCAGGTTTCCATCTGAGCGGAATAGTGGCAGCACCAAAAGGTTCCAGTAATAGCACACATCCTAGTTACTCAGAAAATGACAAAAGATGTCGTGTTTCAATTACTTTCGATAGGTAATTACTTCACTAAGCATTTTTTCTTGTATGCTTATTAACAATAATGGCCTTCCTAAGTTTTTTACAAAATTTATTTCTGCTGCGTTTTGGAGCATTTTGCTTAGTAACGAATTAACTTTTATTGAAAAAAATAATAAAATAAAATAAAAAACCTGCTTTTGTATTATATTATGGATATGAGCCTTTTTTTTTTCAGTGACTGTCTTCTATCTTAAGTAGAGAAAATTCACAATTGAAACTTAAATTATGAGAAATTTATTTTGAAATGTTTTTTTTTTATTTTAAATGTGCAAAGATATGCAGCAACATATATTTTACACATAAATGCTGTCATTGGATTGCCTGCTCTTTGATGCAAAATAAATTTTTGTGCATGTTCAAAATATTTGATAAAGGGAAATTCTTTTCTTATCCCACTCCCTTAGCAAACCTTTAAAAATAAAAGTTTTACATACTATGTTATGATATTCATTTCTCTTCTGCAATTAAGATAGGCTTATCCAAATCGATTTTTTTTAAATAAAGCAAAAGCTAATTAAAACAATAATTCAATTAAAAAAACAGTGGGAGAGGGGAAGAGTAATATTTTGTATTTATTATCAATATATGGGAAGTGAAGGGAGAAGAAAACAGAATTGTAACTGGAATTTTTGCTAGGATACAAAATTATATTTGCTGCATTGATAAGTGTAAGCAGTATTCCTCATCTTATTTCTTTAAAAAGACATTTTTTGAAACTTTTATCGAAAAGTTACTTTTATTCTTATTGCAAATAGATACCTATTGTTTATATTTTCATGTAGATGCAAAATAACATCAGTCACATGTACGTGTGATACAAAAGATATATTTTGGTGTCAACATGTCGTAGCTCTTGCTCTGTACAGAATAAGAAATGCTGACAGTGTCAGGCTTCGTGTTCCCATCTCAGGTTAGTTTGTTTTAATTTATTATTCAATTTCATCTGTGAAAACATGCAGTATAAAATCCTATTTTATTATATTAGTGCTGAAAAGTGTAAATATTTACTAGAACTTAAATAGTTTGTAATAAACTTTTTTTTTTTTTGTTCAAAATTGAAAGAGATAAACTTTGAAGTGATGATCAGCAACAGACACAGAATCCGACGAAGCTGGTCTTAGTCAATTTATCAACGTTCAGTAAAATTCAAATGTTTTTTTGAAGCTATTCTCCACATTGCATGTAACACCTGCTTTCCTAAATTATTCTGAAATCCTACAACTCTTTTTGAAGTAGTAATTTTTCAACTTCAAGATTAGCTTTTGATTTGGAAAGTTTAAATCAATGACTTGTGATTTTGAAATCGGCAGAGGTTTAGCCCTTCTCCATTTTAATTAATTTAAATAACTGGTTCATTTCCCTCTCGCTCGGCTTTACTTAAGTTTATACATACTAAGCTTTTTAAACCTAGAATCATTATCTATAGTCAAAAAGTTCATTTACAAACTTAGTACCCATTGATCTTTCCTTATCTTATATCTTAAGATAAGACAAAAATTGAACAACAAACTCTAAATGAGGTCTGACTAAACTTGTAAATTGGGACCTGCTTATAAGTCCCACTATTCTGTTAGCTTAGTAACTTTTTATCCTGCACTGAAAAATTAGTTTTTTTTAAGTCCTGACAAATTAAAACAAACACTGCTTCAGGATCCCCTTTATCTACCACTAATTATGGTTTAACCAGATGGAACTGGTTTTAGCCCTGAAGACAGTTCTGTTTTAAGCAGCCCCTGATCCAGTGCTACCAGGGGTATTGGTTTGAAAGGGGAATTTAGGGGACTTAGTCACCATGACAGATTTAACTTGCAATAGTCTGATGAATTCACTCAGATCAACAGCTGCATCTTTCTAACGATGAAGCCGCTCCTTCAATGTCTTGCATGCTTATTTCCAATCCCTAAATGAATCACTGGGCATTTTCTACAATTGAATGACGTACTTCAATTAAACATTATGATTTTTTTTCTTTTATATTATGACTATCAAGGAAATAATTAAAATTTGTTTCAAAATTCTAATATTTATCATGTTGGTTTTTATTGTTTCTTCCATTTAGAAACTCTCCTTCAGTTGGATCGACAACAGTTACAAAAACTAGTACAATATCTGATAGCAGAACATCATACTGAAGTTCTCCCCACAGCACAAAGGCTTGCTGATGACATCTTACAAACAAAGTCTCTGATCAACAGGATTGCCGGTTTGTTTATTGCTTCTTAACATATTATCAGAATGATGTAGCTGTACAAAAATTTTTAATTAACTTGTGACCTGTATTTTCTCCATAATATGTGTGATGCAAACTCTTTTTGATAAACTTTTAAAAGTCATTCCAGTTCATTCAATTTTACATAAAGTGCTTGTTTGTACAGCGGATTAATTACTTTCTTTTGATTTTGTAAATTATCCAAGTGGCTGTTTCAATTAAGTCTCCAACTTTGACTCATTCATTTGATTGAGCATAACACGATAGTTGATAAACATTGGGACATGAACAGTAACTTACTGCCATTAAGCTAAAGCTAAGGTAGAACTACAGGCAATGTACCTACAGCCTATTTTTGACATCCAGAGGCTGTACTTTTGTCTCTGTTATGGACTCTTCAAACTGGAATAGCAAATAACCAACCTGAGACTTATTTATTGAAACTAAGATTAGCAACTAACTATTAGCTAAAATTACAAGTACAGTAGAGAACCAATTATCCGGGATGTTTGGGACCACAGCTATCCCGGATAACTGAATTTCCCGGTTTTCTGGATCGCTACGAAGCGATATTTGCCAATTGTTTATAAAACCCAAGTTACTATAACAAATAAATGCATCCTGAAGAGAAAACGATCCAGAAGTGCTTATAGATATAACAATATTAAAAATTTCTGAGCTATATGCCACTTATATGGTAATTATGAAGAAACCGTTCATATTCATCTAGGTATTTCAAAAGAAAAAAAAAAAAAAACTCTTCAGTTTTTAGAAATTGCCAAAAATGCGTATTTTAAAAAGTGGCGGAAAAATCGACAAAATGTTGCCGGTTTTCTGGTTTCCCGGTATTTTGGTTCCTGGATAAAAGGTTCTGTACTGTAATAGTGCTGTTCAACTTAAGAAGAAAGTAAAAGCTTATGTAATAAGAAGCTGATTATTTCAAGCGTAGTGTGGTTGTATTCATAACAGCTAACTTCTTTTTTCTCTCTCACTCTCAGGAGCTCCTGATCCAACAGCAGGAGCTCCGGCCGATGAAGAACACAGCTGGCATCTAGATGAAGAGCAAGTAGGAGAGCAAGTTCGAACATATCTGTCTCAGGGAAGCTATTACAGTGCTAACAAACAGCTCAACTGCCTTTTCTCAAAAGTGAGTGTTTCAATATCTTGTTACCAGTAATGGTACTGTTTTTGTGAATGCCAAGTGCTGCTTTAAGTTTGAAATATGTCGCCCCATTAAGGGTTTAATTCAGAACTCGACAGGAGGCTCCTGCTTTAGTCTCGAATGTCCTGTCACCAGAGAAATTTCTTCCGATTTTTGAGGAATTATAAAGTTATCAAACTTTGATTGTCAAGAGTGCAGTATAAATATGTTTTTAGTTTCACATTTGTGTTAGTAGTGACAATTTTGAAAAAGTAATGACTACTAAAGTAAAGGAATGAAATGTTTGTTGCATCATAAGTTTGGACATTTCTTTTTGGAAAATGCTAAGGGCTGGTTGCTATTTTATGACATGTTTGTTTTTTGCTGTAAACCACCTGTTTGTTACCTAAGGCAGCATCTGTTCATAAGGATCTTTATCATCCTTTAGTCTTTTCAAACCCTTCAGGAATTCCATGCTGTTAATCATCCTGTAGTTGTTTAACAACGATTACTAATGTTAGAATTTGAAAGTACTTGAAAAGAATATATGATAATGAAAAATAATTTTGAGCTGTCATGTATTTATTTATTTTTAAATTATGACATAATTTAATTTGTATGAATTCTGAATCGTATTATCCTCCTTCAGGTAAAAGAAATGTTGAGGGCGAAAGATTCTAATGGTGGGCGAATGTTGCGGCTCATCACTGAACAGTTCCTAGCAGATCCTCGATTAATCATCTGGCACTCTCAGGGTACACCCATGACCGATAAATGTCGGCAGCTATGGGACCAGTTAGGTATGTAACAAGCTTTGTGTCTTTTAGGTGCATTTTATGTAAAACTTCTAGGGTATTGATTTTAAAAATGTTATTTTATTTCTTTTGTTGATAATTTTTTTAATCATATTAAAGTCCTGCTGAGATTTTATCTGATATGATTTTCCCAATTTTAGAATACAGTATAATACTGTCGTCCCCGCTTATCGGGTAACGGATAAACGAATACCCGCTTATACGAATAAAATATCTCGGAACCAATGCCATAGAGGTAAAGATCCCCGCTTAATTAAATACCCCGTTTCATCAAATAATGTTTCTTGAACAGTATTCCTTTAAGCAGGGCGGACAGTATATGAATTTATGAATTATTAATGTAACTACTGCTGAAAGCTAATAAATTAACTACTGCATAAATATATTGATGGATTTTTGAGATTCTATGAATAAAGAGAAATTTGAATTGCCTGTAAAACTTGTTCATGATTGTGATTTGCTTAGTTATTGTTTCATTGCATTGTAAATAAATGATTGTCATGCATTGAATTTTAAATTGAACTTTTTTTTTTTCGCCCACTGTCTAGGTGCTTTGTGGGTCTGTATTGTCCTCAATCCCCATTGCACTGCTCTAGAGCGTTCACATTGGAAAACGTACTTGGAGAAATGGGCTGCAATGCATGTTTGTCCTTTAGAGGATGCTGACTTCAGGCCGATGAGGGGCACAAATAATAGCCGGAGGCCTTTAGTTGATGACAGTTCTTCAGATTCATCTGATGATGAAAATGGTAAGTCTGCAAAATACAATTAAGAAAAAAAGATTTTGATTGACGTATCAACATTTTCCCCTAATACGTCTCTAAATGAAAAAATATATGTTCCTAAAATTTTTTTAAACAGTTGTGTTGAGTTTTGTTACCAAAATCAATTAAATTTGCTTAGATTACATTTTTTACCTGAATCATTTGGTATTTTTTATAGCAGAAAATAATTCTAATATTTTTTCTTTTCTTTTTTTCTATTTACTTTGTGTATATAATGTTCCCTGATCAGTGTAGAAAATCTCCCCCCCCCCACCCCCATTATGTCTATTCTAAAATATAATGCATTCTATAGAGCAAAGAGGTACCTTTATATATTTCCAGGTCGAATTGGGATTTTACTATCCTAAAATGTTCTGTAAAGTAAAATTAAAAAAACTGTTAATTTTGCTTTTTACCAATGTGAGTCACAAAGATGAAGAAGAAATATCTACATTTTTATGCAGTTACAAATTAAAGAAGTGTTAAATAGACCCCATTCAAATCAGCCGAATCTGCACCTGAATAATGTGGACAATGAAATTGATACAAGTGTAGAAAATTAATGATTTGAGCATTTTATATGTAGTTGATTTAAAAAAGAATTTACCATGCACTTGTGTAATATGCTTTACTTCATTGAAAAATTTTTATAATTTATAATGGGGGCCCCATTTTTTCTTCAATGACTCATATTCATAAGAATATCAGTGTCCCCCAAGCTGAATAAAACTAAACAGCAACCCTAGGAACAAGTCAATTGGGATTACTTCCTTAACAAAAAGCTATTTTGGTAACCTTTAGGTCACTTGAAAAAGGTTTAAACGCCAATGAATTTGCTTGCAATGCATTAAATCAGCATTTTTTAAAATAGTGTGCTAATTCCTTTCCTTGCAGAACGGCCACGAGATCGGCCCCTTGCATCAACTGGACACCACCGACCCACCGCCGCCCCTCAGTTGAGGACCATCTTCCATCGAGCCCTCGAAGCCTGCCATCTCAGCTGGGATGACCCCCATCTGAAGTTCATTTTGAACAATGATAGCCTTAGCCCAAACAATGAAACTCCCCTTCTAGGCGCATTCAACTCTCAGGGATACCCCCTTTGGCCAGGTGAGTTTTAAAAACAAATGGGCTATGGTTTCTAGTTTAGTAGATTTTTTTTCTCCCAAACCATGTGACTGATAAATATAGCTAATCAATATTCAGAGAAAGTCAACTGTCAAAACTTGTTTCTCCTAAATTATCTTTATTGAAAGTCAACATATACTTCTTTTAAATGTTTGAAATTAATTTACAGTAAAACTTGTCTATCCCATTAGTATCAAGTTTAGGGCTGAAATAACTTTTGAGATGTGATTGTATCGGCAATTTTTAGCGAAAATTTTCTGTTAGCATAAAGAAAAATATGAAAATGAATATTTAAATAGGCTTATTTTTCAGCTGAATTGCTGGTATATTTAAAACTGCAAACTAACCAAGAAGTTATTTTTTTTAATTATTCACCTGCCCTATAGTTCCAACAACTTTTTAAATAAAACATAGTAATTTTTTCTTTTTTTTTTTTTTTTCCCAGTAGTTTTGACTTTTACCTGAATCAACCAGTAACTTAAATATTTTTTTTTTTGATTCAAATCATACACATTTTCATTGTTTAGTCTACAATTTGTTCTTCAGTAAGGTTATGACATCACATGTTTTAGGCATATATTTTTTAAGCTTAATATTTAGTCTGTTACTCACTGAATCGAAAACATGTTCCAAAAATCTGATCCTAATGTTTAAAGAGATGTCACCATTTCTGGTTCATAATTTGAAGTATGCAAATGTTATATTTGATTGCTCGAAACAAGTACCCTTGGAGACAGAAGTGCCATTTATGTTCAAAATACAGAAAAACATATTAGTTTTATGCATAAGCATGAATACAAGCTGCACTTTTGAAGCAATGTACAGGTTGGAAAAAACAGCTTGCAATAACTTCATAGCATTGATGGCTCAAAAGTGAATGAATTAGTAATTTAAATTAAAATACTGTTTCAAACTATGCTTGAAGGTGCTGCTGAAAAATAGATAAAATTTGCTGTAAACAGATACCATGGTATGCAATTTTACATTTTTTCCCCCTTTTGCATTGTCAGATTGGAATATTTTGATATTTTGTTCCAAAGCAAACCCAGTCATTTCAAGTTTTTTCAGGGGGGCAAATTGAGCAAACACAATGCAATTTCTTCGGAAAGCAGTAAAAACCAGGCCCACTTATATGTTAATACACTGATCCCTCGAAGCCCCCCCCCCCCCCCCAAATGACGGGCCTGTTCCGAAGTAATCTTTTACTACATATTACATTATTTTAAATTGGATATACATTTTCAGAACATATCCCTACCGCATGTGCTCGTGTTGAAGCCTTAAGGTCTCATGGTTATCAAGCAGAAGCACTTCGGCTTGCTGTCGCCATCGTTCGAACAATGAAACGTCAACAGAGAGAATGGCAGTGCCGTTGGCAAGTTGAACAAGATAGAGGAGGTATGTATAAAGGTAATTTTGAACGTAGCCATCTTTTTCAGTGTTCTCAATCATTTTATGTTTTTTCTAAAAACAATGCCAATATATTTCATTTTATGGATTGAATTGAGGAGTCATTTTAAATTTTGGTTAAAACTGTGGCATGTTTTGTTCAATTCTTCATTCTTCCTCATTCTTTTTGCAATTTTCTTTAAACTAGAACAGGTAGTTGGAGTTTATGTTAGACAATTCTTTCAGTTTATTAAAATTTCTACTTATAGAACATAAGTAAGAAAATCAAATTAAATGAATGTAATATGCATTTTCAAATAAAAACTGAAAGTAATGATTATCTGCAGTAGTACGCTTTGTTAATTTTGTTTTCTAAGATTAAATTTTTGTCAGTATCTCTGTTAAAAGTCCAAATTTTACTCAGAATTACTTTCTTGGACAATAGAAAACTGTCAAACGGAACTTCATCAGGAGCTCTTTAATGGGCTCACTGTGAGCCTAACATATTTCAAGACATAATATTTAAATATTTTTTGCCTTACTAGCAGATGTATCTTACGAAATGCATTCGCTACTGAGAGAAAAATGATTTTTTAACATTGTTTCTAGAAATCTCCAAATTTTAATTGCATTCAGAGCCGGACTGGGTGGTCGAAAGGGCTTGGGAAGGCTGAATCGAAGGGCGCCGATTTAGCCTCCTCAGTACTTTAAGAATTTAAAACGGACATTTCAAAAAACCCCGTAAATACAGAAGCGTGTTTTTTTAATTATTATTTATTTATTCAAAATTTATTATTATTTTTTTAAGATTTTAAAATCCTAAGACTTTAAAATATTTGTACAGATAAAACACATATAAGAATCATCTAAAGTCTTTTAGTCTATTTTTTGAAGTCTGATTTATTTCTTTCAAATATTAATTAATTAATTTATTTTGTCTTGTTTTATGTATTTTTACTAAAATGATAAAAACGTAGCAAATATCTTGAGTCAAAGCTACAGCAAAATGCAACTGATGAACTCTAATTTATCCGGTGCACCCGAAGTGAAACTTTGTAGTACTAAGTGTCAATTTGATGATACTGGGAGACTGTTAAGAAACGCTTTAAAATTAAATTAATTGAGAAATAATTTTATATCTATGGATATTGTTATCATTATAATGAATAAATTAATGAATTAACTCTTGTAACAAAAATCAAAGATTTCAGTTTGAAAGAATAAGAGCGAACAAATTTCTTGGCCATGTTGTATAATTTTTCATTCGTTTTGCTTTTCCTATTGCCTCCTTTTTTCACATTTGTGAGTTCAATGTAAATTATAATTAAAATGTAAAGTAGCACGTACATGTTAAATTGAAATTTCAAATTTCTTGTTCTCTTGGAGAAGAAAACAAAAATCTTTCAGGATAATACTTTTTCCCAGACACATTTGTATATCAGGATCTAGATCTAATGTCTAAAACTTCATTTCAGAAATGCTAGCTGTCCAAAGTGTTATATTTTAAAAGTACATATGTTTAAAAATCATTTCAAACATTTCTATTCATTTTCATGTTATCGTTGTCCTTAAGTTACGAAATTTTTTTTAGTGCGCCCGCGCGCGCGCGAGAGAGTCTTTATTACAAAAAACAATTATATTAAAGAAAGAGGGAGAGAGAGAGATAAGAAAGAAAAAAAAAGTTCAGGGTCTGACTAGATCCTGACTACCTTTTAAAGTACAGTATACTCCCGATTATACGTGGAATTGAATGGCACATGTATCGCGGACAACGAAAAAAAAAGAAGCTTAAAACGAGGGTAAAGAAGGAAAAAATGGTCTTTATTGTCTTTTGCTAAAAAATGATTGTATTGTACTTAAAACGTGATACAAACAGCGAAAATAGGTACAGTATTAAGAATTATTTGCATTTTAAGTTCTGAAGCACATAAGATCTATAAAGGGATAGGACCTGTGATAACGTCTAACAATTGATTCTCTAAAGTACGCCGCACTCTTCTGTAAGGAATATTAAGCAAAAACAACAAATTTAATTTCACCAGATCTTCGCGGATAATCCGCCCCGTGGATAACCCGCTCGAAGATAATCGAGAGTATACTGTAATAGTTTTCAAATCATCACATTGAAACTCAAAGATATTATTACAACTAATTATAAATCCATGTATTGTAATTCTGTAATTTAGGATTATACATCTAGGAAAATATTTTCTTAATACAAAGAAAATGAAAATTAAAATGAGAAACTTACCGTTGAAAAGATTCGTTCTTATAATGTATTCAACTTTTCTGAAGCTCTAAAATCACTTCTTCACTAATGCTAAAATCTAACCCAAATGACTCATTGATTCATGTTACAGCACTCTCCTGAGACAAGCACAAGACGTAAGTACCGTCAATAAATCTCACCATTCTACACGTATTCTTGACCATTGATATGTGCTGCCACTTTCACCCCCACATCCCTTTTTTATTGAGGAAACGCCCAGGATATTCTGGAAAACAACGAGGGTCTGCTTTTGTTCTCAGGAGTGTAGGGATAGTAACTTTAGGGAGCAAAGATGAGCTACAGTAGATAGAGGAGCACAGTGGACTGCTTTCCCTGCTTACGAAAGGGCGCCTACCCAACAGCCTTTAGGTGGGCATGAGATAGCGTTTCTTTATAAGATATAGAAAGCCCAGGAAGCATTAAAAAAAAAAACAAACAAACAAACACATTGTGAAAACAGTAGAAGGGCGCCGTTCGGGAGGGCGCACCGGGAAATCTCCCGGTCAAGTCTATGGCCAGTCCGGGCCAGATTGCATTACATAAAAGGTAGTATTCATGTTTGTCATTTTGAAATAGATAATTTTTTTACATATTTGCAATACCACCATACATTTAAAACTTGTCTGCAAAATCAAATAAAAATCTCAAATCTTAAACCAGGTAAATTAAACCCAGTAAAGTGAAGGTCTACTCTACTGAGCACATTATTCTGCTTAGTGAAGAAATGTTCAGATACTTTATGTTTTTATTTTATTTAATATTTCAGTGGCTCCTTGCTCAAGTTCTGGAATCACTATTAATCCATTGCACTATAACAATGAAGGATGGATTGGCCATCCGCTAGATCCTGTGGGTGCTCTTTTTGATACTTTAGCTGAATCATCTTTGATTCCTGAAACGAAGTCATTTGATCTGTACTATGGTAAGTGATATTGTATTATTTTTGTATGAAGTTAGAAGCATACTTAGTATATTTTTTAATGTTTGTATTTATTTATTTATTTTTTTGCTGGTTACAATATATGTATAATGTGCAGATAATATTTTTTGAGTCACTTCTTCATGAGTTAAATTGATGGAGATTTGAAGAGATGTGGTTTGGATTTACAAACTTCTGACTAAAAAAAGAATAGTTAAAAAATCTTATCTACTCGTCTAACATAATTTACTAATGCAGGGAAGTGGGAAGTGCTTTTGAAAAATATTAATAATAAATGAAATTACCAATAGGAAAAATCAGGAAATCCTTTTATTTTTATAGCATTTATATAAGTAAAAAGACCTCAACCAAGACCTGGACCTCATATGAGGCTCCTACTTTTGAACTCAATTTTGGAAGAAGTAAACACTTAAAATGATTTTTTTTTCACTTTCTACATGAATAGGTGGAGTCACTGACGGAAAAAAAATCATTTTAAATGTTTACTTCTTCCAAAATTGAGTTCAAAAGTAGGAGCCTCATATGAGGTCCAGGGTGCCGAGAGGATTAACATTTTCACAAAATTTGTATGCACAAAAACTGCATGCTTAATCGCTAGATATTTTTTGTGCCATCTTTCAAATTTTAAATTTTCTCTATTTCTGTTTAGTCAGTTAAGGATGTGTACAAGTCCAAACATATTAACTAGGTATTACTGTTTATTTTCTTTTGTGATGACAAAGGTGGACTTAGTTGTTTTAAGCTATTCTGTTGACTTATATAGTGGCATTTTTTTCTTTTTATTCCTTATGATGATGAAATTTTTAATGCAAAACATTCTTGTGCTTCGTAAGAGTTATATAAGAGATATATTTTCCAAAGTTTCGGATTTCTCTGAAAAATAATTTTTTTTAAAAACACAACAGGGAGAAAAAAGTTTTAATAATGGTATTTAGTTTAAACCCAATTTTTTTCATACTAGAAGTTGAAACTCAATGTAGCAAATGAATAATAATAAGAGGGGAAGGAATCCTTTTTTCCCCTATTCTCAATCTGTTTTGAGACACCTCTTAGATATCCGGTTAAAATGATTAATTATGTTCAATCTGTGTCATATGAATTATTGGTGTGAGAAAAATACATATTTTTAACGTAAAATCATTTTTTTTTTCATTATTCGGTGAACTTCTAAATAGATATAATCTTTGGGTTTTCTCTAGAACCCATAATGTTTTTTATGTAAGAGTGAAGCTAAAATTTTACTTTAAGTGGAATATAATACCAAATCAAAGGATAAAACTTTTTCCTTGTTATTAATACCTTTTATTTTATCTCATGAGTTAATTTCTTTTTATTGTACAGAAAAATTGTCAATAAGAAGACCTCAAATTTATTTTTTCCTAATTTAGCTAATGAAGAAGGGAGTCCTACTGCTCCACGCGAACGACCTAGGTACCATCATGTTTCTGTGCCTGGAAGCAGAGACCGAAGTGAAACTTATTTATCGCTGGCGGTAGAAGCAGCTTTGATTGGTTTAGGACAGCAGCGTGTGATGCCCATGGGGTTGTATGCTCAAGAAAAAGCTTGCAAGCATGAGGATCGATTAATTACGAAGTTGCACGATATTGAGCTTGACGGGACGTTAGTTGCCGTTCTTCGAAAGCAGGCGATGCTGTTGCTTGAAGGTTGGAATCTTAGATATTATTTTGAATACTTTTCTCCGATTACTACATGGTAGAATTTTTTGTTTTCCTGAGAATCTTCCTTGTTTTATTCTGTCTTAAAAAGCTTACAGTTTTGGGTGGTGAGTTAAAACTGTTTTGTTTATAAACGGTTTTAATTACTTATTTATTTATTTATTTTATTTAATTCCAGTGATTGATTCAATTTTCTTGTATGCTAATTAAAGACTGAAGTTTTAATACTTTTTACTGTTAACTATCCCAAAACTTTAGTAAAAAGTCTTATGCAAAACTCTTGTTGGATATTTTGATTCCTTTATAGAAATAAACCTTACATCCTGTACTGTGTACATATAAAAGTTCAGTTATATATTTAAATGTAATTAAACTATATGTATGAACGACTTCTTTATCTAACAACATTCAACCATTTATTAATTAATTTATAATACTTGAAAATAAATTAAATTAAGTTACATTTTAACTACTCTTGGTATTGATTAATTACTCTTGGCTAAAATTTGCATCTGTTGTCACATGTACATGTTAACAAAACTAGCTTTATGAATGGTAAATCAGTTTGGTTGACAAGTGTATGAAGATTTTTAGGAAGCATATATTGCTTCTTTTTCATTTTAATTTCTGTGGATAAATGTTTTTAAACAGTTGAGAAACATTGTGCATGAAGCAAAGATAGACTAACCATTCTAACTTTAACAAAAAAAAAATGATGGCAAGCACATAACTAAATTCATTGAAAATGTCATTGATTTGTTCGTCTCAAATAAATAAAAAATAAATTAATGAAACAAAAATGTCTAAAAAATAAGATGAAACTTTCTGCATGAAGCACAGAGCGAAGAGCACACCATGTCAACAATCTGGTTGACTGCTTCCGATGCTCATTATATAGCTTCTTACATGTTTGAACAGAAACAGGCAACTTCCTAACATAGTTATATGAACATTTTCGTCAGTTAATTCTAGCATATGTCACAGAATGCAAGTAGTTGAATTGGTAAATTGCCACTAGTCTTTCATTAGTAAACTGAGTAAAGTAATACTTAATTAAGAATTGGGTTTGCACAATTGAATTACCTCTAATAATGACCAAGAAAACGCATTATGACACATTAATAGTTAGAAGCAAAATTTATATAATCATTTGTTTATATTTAAAGATAACCCTATTGAATAAACTACTTTTGCTGAACTAGGGTTTTATTCTTTTACTAATCATCATTAATGAATAAAAAGACTTTTTCAAGAGAAGTAGATTTCTAATTACAAATTTCATGTGACATTTTGTGATGCCTAAGTTCTTTCATAAGTACTTTGTTGTCTTGTTGTTATTCTTATTAATATAATGACAATTGGTTCTTTGTAGGTGGACCATTTAGTGGTTTAGGTTGTGGAATTCACCCAGAAAGTGTACCTATGCACACGTTTGCCAAGTATTTATTCACAGCAATGCTACCGTATGATTCGGACTTGGCATATAGTGTTGGACTTCGTGCCATGAGGTAAGGCTAAGTGTTTTTAAGCTTTGTTGAATTAATAAGTTTTTATTTCAGCTATTAGTGTCAAAATACAGAATATATATTTCTTGACTGATTTTCTTTGGTGTGGAACTTTGTGTACAAAATATTTTTTATTTTAATTCGCTATAGTTTTTTGTTATGAAACTTCTGAATGTTATTAAGATTATTAACTACCTTAATCCTCGCATTTATTGTTAACACTTTATTTACTTTAAAAAAATCCTCTATTATTCTTCAAATTTCAATTGCATTAATATTTTTTAAATATTCTTGTTATTATTAATATCTTTAACCATAATAATGAAATAATGTTGTACTTGTTAGAAATAGATTAATTTTATTCAAAACCCATACCTTAGACAGCAGCCTTATTTGAGGTGCAACTGTTAAAACTTTACATTAAAATCTGTTAGGTTTTCAAGGGGTCCATTTTTTAATACCAAAAATTCTGAGGTTCTGATGAAAGTAGCAGTACAGAGTGTTGAAATCATATAAAGTTGCTTATCTCCCAAAGATGTTAGAATATGAAATCCATGATACTCAAAGAAAAGCAGATTCTGATTCTTTAGAAATACTAACATAATTCTTTGTTCTCCTAGGTTACCTATTTTAGAAGAACATGAAGAATCTGATGAAATGGTTATAAATCCATCTATAAATCCTTCCGTTCTGAGTCGGTATCCTAGGTGGTTTACTCTTGGGCACATAGAAGTTCAGCAGTGTGCTTTGGCATCTACAATGTTGTCGGCAGCGAAAAGTAATTAAGCTTCAAATTGGCAGAGCTTTCGTGCTTCTCAAATTTGATTTTAGTGTTGAAATATTTATTTTTCATTCTTTTGTTTTTCATTCAACAGGTGATGTGGCAAAGCTCCAAACTGTTTTGAAATCTGCTCAGAGAAACATTCACAATTCTTCCCAACTTTTTAAACTTGCGCAAGATGCTTTTCGCATTGCTGTTCCAGTAGATGGTGGTGGGAGGCATCCCACACTGTTAGATGCAGCTTTTCAGTTGGGACTTCAGGTACTTTCATTATCTCTTGGTCATGAAATAAATATTACCAATATTTTTACAGCAAAAGTAACACTGTGATGGTTATTTGCAGTTTCCTTCTTGTTTGTCTTTGTTTTCATTTCATTTCTTTTCCAAACAAATACTTGCTTTTGTTTAAGACAGAATTTTCTTTGAGTTTTGCAACTTTTATTCTAAATTGTCATGAAAAAAATCTAAAAAATTTTTTTATAGAAATTGTGAAGTTTATTTCAATTCAGCAAAACATAAGTGTTTTCTATGTTGACCTGTTTCAGTATTTGTGTTTCTTCCTGTACTTTTCTTAATCTACCATGAAATATATGTTGCTAATATTTTCACGACAAAAGTAATAATACGACGATTATTAGCAGTTATTTCCTTCCTTTTTGTCTCTTGTTTTTCATTTTAAAACCAGTATTTGCTTTTGTTTTGAGACCAGAAAATAGTTGATTAGTTTGCAATGAGTTACCGCCCGTAAGCCAGGGCTGAGGCAGAACTGTAGCAAATGCACCCCACAGCTTGATCATAGCATCCTAAGACTGCAGTTTCGCCCTTATTATGGGCTCCTCAGTTAGGAATAGCCAATGATCGAGCCGGAGGACCTCAAATAGATTTTCAAAGCAGCGTTGCAAGATATATACAACTTCTATGGGGGAAAAACTCAGCCACGCTGAAAAATGTTTCCAGAGTTGATAAATTTGTGACTAATCATTTATTGGAAAAGTTGTCCACTGCTTCAATTAAGTGCGTATAAAATTAAGGGGAGTTAAATATGCCAATAAGGATGCAATTTGTTAATAAAACAAGCTCATTACTATTTAGATATTTTTTAGAAATTCAAACTTATAATATTTTGTTTTCTATACTAAAAACATTACTAAGACCAGTCTAGCTGTGCCCAGAGCTTGTTGGTCCTCACTTTTGTATTGGTACTTTCCTTTGTGTTTTATTGAACAATACACTGTCTTGGTTTATGAGAAACTCAATAGTTATTTATCAATTCAGTCAGGATTAGTGTATTTTAATGATTTTTCGCTATGTGTTAACTTTTTGTTTAAGAATGTTTTATATTTCTAAAACCTAACCTTTAGGAACTGGGCAGTACACATATTGTACCATAAGTCTCGTCTAGTTTAGAGGACGGGGTTGAAATTTTCACTCGAACCCTTTGGAGCCGGGGATTTTTTCAAGGTTTCATACGTCTGGTACGACAGTTTATACCTTCTCTTTTCAATGGAAAAGAGAACTGTGGTTAAACTGTCGTAATACCTGGGTCGAAAGAAAAATTTCTATATGAACACCCCGGATCCAAAAGGTTAAGAGAAAACATATTGGTGCATTATATATTTTTCCGAGAAGCTATTTTTTCTAAAGCAGAGTGAAGAATAATATGTATTTATGTCTGACATAGCTTAGCATTTTTCTTTTATTTAGAGCAAAATAAGAATTTCACAACAAATGTTCTTCATTTTCTTTCACAGTAGTTACTTTATTTCATTTTCTTAACTTTTGAATTTTTAACGAGATAATTGTTTAGTTGACAAGAAATAGAAAAGAACAAGAACCTTCTGTTATATTTATTGCTTAATGTACTTACAAAGATGTGTATTGCTTTTAAACAAAATTTTACTATCAACAATCTATAAAGTACTATATAGTGGAATAATAGTTAAAATTTTTGTGATCTGATTTTTTTTTTCTGATCTCTTAATTAACCTGTATATTTACTGAATTATTAATTTTCTTCAAAATATGTTAAAATGTTCTATTTTGTTCTAAAAAACCTTCTTAAACTTAGGTTATGCGCATGACTTTGAATTCTCTGAATTGGAGAAGGCGAGAAATGGTTCGATGGTTAGTAACATGTGCTACAGAACTAGGACTTGAAGCTGTTATATCAATTATTCAAAATTGGTATCAATTATTTACACCTACAGAAGCTACTGGTAAGTTTTTATAAATTCTTTGAAAACTTTTAATGATTAAGTCCAATTGGACTTACAATATTTTGGACTTACAATATTCTAAAACTTGGAACGAAATCGAGTCTGAACAAAACCCTGAAGCAAAATTTTGTCCTGAATACTAAGCCGCCAACACCTACCAACTTTGAGCTTAGTCAAATGTGGACTCTATAACTTCAAATAGCTCTCAAGCTTATAGTAAGATAGTTACCCTTCATTCTCTCTTCAAATACAGAGTGAACAAACATATATGACGGGAACGATTGGTACTTAAAGAACAAGGACAAAAGTTTTTACCACTGCACTGCTACTATTCGGAAAAAGTTTTAAAAAGTGAGGTGTCTTTCTTAATCTTCCACCCATTCTGGCTTTTAGCCTGCATTATTTCAAATGTTTGAATTCCATAACAAAGATATTTCCAGTGGAAAAGACATGGATTTCGCATTAATGTGAAGTTGTAGGTGTGCTCAAGTTTTACATATGGCATTTTTATTTTTGGGTCTCTTTTTTTCCCTATCTGCAAAGTTTTTGATTTAGTTTTCACGTTAAGATAAATGACATACTACTTCTAGCAGATTTAATTACAACTGAAAAAATTGATTGTATTGAAATTTAAGTACTTTATTTTTGTGTTTGTTTTAATTTTGTAATCCTCTCCTCATCCTATATTCTGTTTCTTTTTCTTACCCACGTAACAATATGAATAATTTACTATGAGTTTTCTGTTTTAAAATCTGAATTAGTTTATTTTTCATCTTCAAAAACTTAATTTAATTGAGAAGTTAATGTATATTTTCTGTTCTAAATGATTTTTTTTCTTTTTTCCCCCAAACTTAAATTTTAGGTCCTGTTGCAACAACCGTAATGTCTCATGCAACTGTCCTGCGACTAAACTTGGACTTCCGACAGCAGGAAGAACTATCGACGTGTGCTCGCACCTTAGCTCTCCAATGTGCTAACAAAGACCCTCCCAATTGTGCTTTAAATGCATTAACTCTGTGTGAAAGTGATGCCCTGGCTTTTGAAGCAGCATATCAAATAGTCGTCGAAGCCGCTACGACAAACGTCATGACATCCTCTCAACTCTTCACGGTTGCTCGCTACATGGAACACAGGGGTTACCCCCATCGCGCGTACAAACTCGCCGTCTTGGCGATGAAGGGTGTCCACCTTGCCTACAACCAGGACAATCACCCCGCCATAAACGACATCCACTGGGCCTGCGCCCTGGCGCACTCGCTCGGTAAATCGGAACTGACGAATCTCGTCCCTCTCCTCGTGAAAAATGTGCAATGTGCCACCGTGCTTTCCGACATTCTGAGACGCTGCTCAATGGCCGCGCCGGGCATCGCGACCCTGGACGCTAAGAGGCGATGTATCAAATCGCTTTCCCTGGACAAACCCCCGCTGCGTCAGTTGCTGGAGGCAGCCATATCAGCCTACGTGAACACGACGCACTCCCGGCTGACGCACATAAGTCCGCGGCACTACGGAGACTTTATAGAATTCCTGGGGAAGGCGAGGGAGACGTTCCTATTGGCGCAAGACGGACACATCCAGTTTGCGCAGCTGGTCGACAACATGAAGTCGGCCTACAAGGGAAAGAAGAAACTCATGCTCCTAGTCAAGGAAAGATTTGGCTAGCTTTATGTACATATATATTTAAAACTCAGCAGCCTTGTGTTTTCTTTTCTTTTTTTGTACTACAAACGGGTGGATGCCGCCCGCAAAGCTGTGATTTGCTGTTTCCAGTGGACAGACGAGGTCGCCCCCTGCTCGGGGCTAGCCCTCTTATGTATTGTTCCAGGTGAGCAATAGGAAATCGCCTTTTGTCAGTTACTATATTAGCAGGTTCTGCCGGACAGACTCGAGGATCCGATGCCTCCAAAGAAAAGTATAACCGAGAGAGGGTGGCATTTGCAGTAGCATTCTTGTTCTACACTGCCATGCAGTTTCATTTTTTCGCTAGTGTTTTCTCTCATGCAATAACGTCTCAGAACTTCCCAAATCAAAATATTTATCATTAAGTTTATTTCTAATGGAAATCCCCTACCTCCCATCTTCCTACTTAAAAATAGTGTTCAAACATGGTGAAATATTTACTTATGTGCAGTTGTTTTAACTATTTGTCGGCATAGAAAATCCAAATATGTTCTTTATTGGGACCAACGCTTTTTAAAACTATTTTTGTAATTTTTTCTTTGCTTGTGTGTTATAAAGTAATTAAATTTCAGTGAGTTTTATATGTATAAGTGCCATTGATTTCATAGAAGTTTTAAAGCCACTGTAAATGTCACCCCTGCCTGTATAAATAACTTGATTAGTTATAAATAGTGAAGTCCTGTGATGGCTTATCCGAAGAAAGGGAATGGAAGTTTTAAAAGTAACTTAGCCTTGAAATTGTTTTCTTTTTTCACCCCCCCCCCCTCGGAAAAAATATTTTTTATTCTGATATCAGAGCTCCAATGAGTGTTTTATGTTGCATGCAAAATGCTGATTTCTACCTCACAAATATATTTCTTTTATATAAAATTACTTTTGAGTTACAGTATGGACGTTTTTGTCTGCCTTTGATAAGTACATATTTGCAAACTGACATGCTCCGATTGTTCAAAAGTATGTTATGTGTATGCACATGTGTTTTAAAATGAATTTTGGCTGTTTTGTACGAAATTTTCATGACTTGAGACATTATATCCATACAGTACAACTTTACTGTATTTTTATTTAGCTATAAAGTTTTATTTATTTTTTAACCTGCCCATGAACAAAGGAATTATCCGAATGATTCTCCTCTCTAGCAAGCTTGTGTAATATTGCAAGACCTTTAATGAACTATACTTGATTTCTGGTGGAAATCCGTTATACATATTCCTCCGGGCTCGTGAAACCGACATAAATTATAGTTTTGTGCATTAGTGTTTATATGATTATCAATTTCAGTTTAAAACGGGTAATATAAGTGCTACATTGAGAGAACTTTGTTATATGTGTTCTATTTATAGTAGAGATTAAAAAAATAAAATTTATTTTGTGTTCGTATCTAAAGTATTTAAAGTAATTTTTGTTATTTACTATTGGTTTCTTGTAATGAAACCAAACATTTTTCTTTTAAATATTGCATTTTATAATTTATTGGATTGCGATGTTTGAGCTTAATATTTTGGGAAATGAAAGAGTTTTCAGAAATGTAGGGCTTTTCAAAATGTACTTTATTACGGTATGAAGTTAATTTATAAAGGAAGTCACGGTACTACTTTAGCAATGAACTGTTTATTAGAACTGGATTCTTTCCTCAATTATGTTTATACTGGAGAAAGCACAATTGTGAGTCATCAGATTTGTTTTTTGAGATATTTTTAAATGATTCCAGAGTGCTATGTATTTAATGCACAGTAATTTAATTTCTGTTCTACAGACAAATAAAAACTATTTTTAAAGATAAGTAATTTAATTTTTCAGTAATTAATAGCTGATTTGTAACTAATGCTATTTGTACTGTTTAATAGATTTTTTTTCTTTCAATAGATTTAAATAGTTCATTATATATATCGAGTGAACTTTCTCACGGTTGTATATAAGCTAAATTTGCAATTATAAATTGCTAAAACACAGACATTGTTCAAAAAAAGAAAAAATATGCCATTGCAATGAAGTAGCAGAATATCTGATTTACTTTTTTCAAACAAATTTGATTTTGGATATTTTTCTTGGGGCATTCTTCGTGTATTTTCCTTACATCATCACTTTCCATTTTTATGTACCCATTTATAAATTATAGCACGCTAAGCCTGCTGTAGTTATGAAGTCTAGAAACGTTTACCCACATATTGTTCAGTATGGCATTGAAGCTTGCTTTTACTGGTTGATTAAAAGTACAAAATATATTTGTTAGATTACTTTGTAAAATAGTTGAACTGTTATGTGTAAAATAAAAAGGAATATTTATTTACTCTTTACATCAGCACATAGCATACTTTTGAACCATACAAATGTAAATTGTTTCATTTGTGTGATAGAGGTGTGTCATTTTCTATTTCAAAAAAATAACTTAGTCATCTTGCAGTTAGGCTATGTTTTGTATATTTTTTGTAAATGTTTGTGTATTTGTAAATAGAAGCTTGTGTATTTGCATTAGGACCAAGTTTAATAATGCAGTTTTTTAGGTATTACTTATATAGATTTATGAGAATTGACACCAATATTGATTCAAAATCTGATTTGTTGAAATTCCAACAATAAAATTTCAGTTAATCTTTATTTTAAAGTTATATCAAAAATGACAAACACCCTTTAATATTTGCACTGTTAAGCATCAAATTTAAGGAGGATACTTTTTGCTTTTTGTTGCTATGTAATGTTCTAATGTTCTTTCAACATAAGTTTGATGCAAAAAAAAAAAAAGAGTACAAAATAAATTTAATACCAATTATAAGTTTAAGTATCTTATGTAACCTCTCTTTTAAAAAAACTATTTTTTAAGCTGTATTTGATCTTGGGAAAAAAAAAAAATATATATATATATATATATATACATATATATATATTTGAAAAATCCCAATGAATATGAAAATGATTCATATGTGACAAATGTCAAATTGTCATGTTGGACAATATATTGTTTCATGTCTTGGCAATTTTATTCTGTTAGTTTCTTATGTCAAGTAAAAAAATTATGTGTATATTAATAGAGTAAATCTGCAAAATATTATCGAAATAAGTTCTATAAAGCAGTTTGATTTTTAATGATTAAGGAAACTGAAAAGACTCGTGAATTTTGTTAAATTTATTTTGTACTCGTCATCTTGCATGGAAAAACAATGCATTAGAGATTTTTAAGTAATTTTGATGTTCCTCTTTTTAGAGTTTAAATCAAATTATTTCTTATTGTCTTATAGTTACCGGTGATTTAATGTTGTCATTTTTCATGTATTTATAATAGTGACAAGTGAACTTTTTACATTAAAAGTTTTCATCTATGCAAATTACCAACATGTACAAAATAAAAGCTTCCATGACTTACTACTTGTTTAAAAAGAAGGGATTTTTTTGCATTCATTCTTTTTTTTTTACTTAGTATACATATGTCTATGTTTGAAAATTGAAAATGTATTGCAATAGCCTTATTTTAAAATAGTTGGATTGAAGCTAATATGAACACTTTTGTTTTATAATGACTGCTTCAAAACTCTCAAAATCCAGTTTTTTTCATTTCTAAAATAGAAAATAATTTACTTAATGGTTAATAAAAGAAGTCTGTTCTTAACCTGATTTCTTTTACGAAACCTGATCCCCCTGTAAAATTTTTGTTATTAAATGTGAAAGGCTATTCATTTAAAATCTTAATCATTCCATTTTGCCTCCAATTTTTTAAACCAATGATTTTTTTTTCTTAAATTACCTCATTGGCTGTGGCTGAAGAGCTTGTCATTTGCAGTAATATTTTTATGACTGTATAATCTGTAAGATGTGTATCTTAATTGCTAATATTATATTGCATATATGCAAGATCATTGTATTATCTATGCAAATTTTAGATTGTGGTATGGCTCTTCCCTTCCCCGCAAGTTTTGAAATTGCGATGGAATGATTTAGCAATATTCTCTTCGTTTTGGAGGAGCGTATTCCACAATAACTTCAGCAATAACAATCAGTCTGTTTAAATTCAACCATATTTGTGCTTTGGCGCACTTTATGCAATTTACTGAACTTTCCACAATGCAAACATTTATCCTAACTTAGTACAAAATATTTTGTTGTTGATAATGTCCGAATGATAACTGCTGCAGCAATCTAAAGTGACAAAGTTTGTGAAAACGTTTTTTGAGCTGTTACATTAAACTCTGTCTCAATCTTTAATGTTTTCGGTTATTTCTATTTGTACTTCTTTTCCCCTTTTGAGCCAAAGAAAAAACTAGTTATATATTAAGTATCAAAATTTTCGTATGTTTAAAGATTTGTGTATGGCAAAAGGTGTTTACAAACATCAATGTCACCGAAAATTTGTGGTTCTTAAAATAACCCAATCCTGTACTACTTAGACATGTGGTAAACGTAAATTCATTGTATGAACTATTAACATCCGCAATAATTTGTTTTACCAACAAATTAACTTCACTTACCAGTTTAAAGTATAAATACAATTTTTTCATCAATGCTTGCTGGGAGTTACTACAAATAGTTTTGACAAACAATGTTTCATTTTGTGTAGAAAACCCATTTTTAAAAATTAAATACTAAATGCTGTACAATAGATGCTCATTTTTACGAAAGTTTATCAATTAAAAAAGCTGTAAAAAACTATTTTTACCAAGCACTGGGTAAGTTATTATGACCTCAAATCTTTAAAAGAAATACCGTCTTTTCATTAGATGCATATAAATAAATATAAGAATGAAAAAATGTAGTTATAAAGGATACAATTTAATGGCAGCTTTTCCCAGGATAAGAAATAAGCATAAATAAATAAAAGTAGTTTCCGCCTTCTAGAAATTCATATCCGACTTTTCAGTCTTCATCTTCACTCAAAGTAAAATTATTTAGAGCTGTTTTAATACCCAGTATTATTCTTGAAGTTATTAATTATAGTTTGTGTATTTATTTTAATTTAATGATAAATAGATGTTAATATTTGAATTTAAATGCTGAAAATGTTTGGTGTATACAAAATAAAGTTCAAAATTAATGAAACTGAAAAATTCATTGAAAAATTAATCAAACTTTAATAAAAACAATGTTTTACAACTTAGATTTTTTTTAGAAGTAATCATTTTTATAGATTTGTTTGTTAGCATATAATTCAGATTGTAATAGTTTTTCTTGTTTAGTATAAAATATTTGCCAAAGCTCAACAAGACGGTAAATTAGTATATTTAATCTTGTAATTTTACTCTGTGAGTGTCTCTTCTATAAAGCGCCCTTAACTTTTCCTGAAGTTAATCCGTTTAGTCCTATTCAACAGCGAATTTTCCTGGAACTAGAAAAAATGTCATTTAAACGTGGCTCTTTTTCAGATGCTTCAATAAATTGCTGTTATGCGTACAAACATGTATTTTACATAAACCAATCTTGCATTTCCTTTATTTTAAAACTGTACGGTTCAGAAATTAGAATTAAAAATTTGATTTTTTTTAGAAGCGTTTAGAACCCTATCTTAAATCAGAAGAAATAGTCCTTAAAAATTGGAAGTTCATAAAAGTGAGCATCCACTGTACTTTCAATTCTTGTGATTGTAACTATTATTAAAAACCACTACAGGGGTGATTCTGTGTGAAACAAAATTTTTCGACTTTAAAACAAATTTTCCTGCAGAGCACTTAAGACAGATTGGTCGAGAGAAGAGAACATTTTTATTTGTTTTTGTATATAGGTTTGAGTGTGTTTATATTTGTATAATAGTTTCTTGAATGAGCTTTTTAGAATAACTTTTATCTCCTCCACCCCTCACCCACCCTCCTCCTTCCTTACATATTTGCTTTTTTATTGCCTGAATTTTAAGAAGAGTTCACGCAGAATTGCCTCTAAGTTACTAATCAATGTGCATAGTTTTTGAGTAATTTTCTACTTAAGTGAACATTTTATAATCTTTATAATGAATTGATTCCATCTCATGTCATATAGTGTGTTTAATTTAAAATTTTTGATTATTCAAACAATTTGTAGTTCGAAATAATTTACTAAGATTTTCATTACGTTTACAGCTATATTATCAATATCATCTGCATATATTTTTTTTATCAAAGTGATGAATTTAAATTTAAGCTGTCAAGCCCTAAAATTAGAGTTCTTCAAAATAAATGGAAAAGCAATTCTCATGATAGATTGTAAATATTGAAAAATGGTTTGTACCAAAAAAAAAAAAATACAAACTATTCACTCTGCAAACTCTTGCAATTCTATCAATAAAAACATGTTCATAACTATGCAATTATAGCAATATTATACTGCAACTGTGTTAAAATTCTTGTTTAATTATCCTATGACATTTTAAACACCTATTCAATGTATCGAAACTCCAGTCATGCACACGTAGTGATTGGGAGAAAACAACGAAATACTGCCTTCCCCAACAATACTTATTAACAAAACATAATTATTTTATTTTACCATACATTAGTGTATTATATGCATTTCTAATATGAAAATAGGCTTGAAATTTATGGTTAAATGTTATGTGCCAGATGTAAAAGTGATACATTAAAAAAAAGGAAAAGACAAGCACAAAGAAATAGCTATCCGCATGTATCTAAATACTATTTATTTAAAAGAAGTAACATACTCTTATGACCTTTACAATTTTCATTAACAGACAACATTAAAGTTTATCATATTCTTCCTGGTTATATCTTCAAACACACGATCATGTTCTGTTTTAACTTCTCCATTGTTGCTTTGATGAATAAATAACCTATCATTTACTGTTACAACAGAGTTATTGGATATTCCACATTTTTGATCTTTTAAATTATGTTGGATTTGATTCCATTCGGAAATGAAAAAAAAAAAAAAAAAAAAATTTTTTTGCACATTACTCTTGTTATCTGAGTAATTTACTTTATTTTCACCTATTGTGAAGTTGCCCCCTCCTTTTAAAGTTAGCCTTGCTGACATAGGTTTGTTACTTTGTAATAATCATGAATTAAGAGATACATTAATGTTTATAACATAACAAAACAAAACAGCACTTAATTTTGCCCTTTTTTTGAATGTCATGTTTGGTGTCTTCATGCCTTACCCAATGCCTTTCATGAGCTCTGTGTATCCATTAACTGCATGTATTCTAATTCACTATGGTTATCAAGATCAATAACATTATTAGAAACAATGTATTCTATTCACATCTCCTGTTAGGTGCCCTCATGCCTTACTTACCTTCTTCCACTGCCTATCTGTATCCATTAACTACATGAGTCTAATTTAAACTAGTTACCAAGATCAATAATGTATAATCAAAAGCAAAACATTCTTTTTTCATTAGGTGCCCTTATGCCTTACTTACCATCTTGCACTGGCTTTGTAGTCCATAAAATACACGCATCAAACTTATACCAGTTATCATTATTTACCTACATAAGTACAAAAGTCTAAAATTAGATGCAATACACCGCTTGCATACTTAAATTAGTATGCATTCATGCATACGAATAAACCTCACGAGACATGTAGAGTTTCGTAACAGCCAAACGTAGGTTTAAGTTTTGTCAAGTCACTTTGTTGAATTGCTTTTCTTTATGCTACCTCATATTTTTTTTCCTCATTTCTTGCAGATCTATGTTTTTAGTCATAATTTAATACAAATATTTTTCTTTGTGAGAACATAAAAGTTTATAATCAAATATTGTTTTTAAGTATATTTATGTGTGTATGCAAACAATTTGTGTATTTTGTGTCATTGTAAATAAATAACCTGTACAAAAAGTTCTTTATTGTGCCAGTAGAGCTATTTTGTTAGATTTTTGCTAAATTTCTTTCATCACTTCAGTGCTTGTTTGCTGAGAGAGCTGATGTAAATTCCTCGTGGCTCCTGCATCGTCTAAGTTGACATGAAATATTTTCACCTATATTTATTGAATTTTGTTGACTAATGAAAAAGCACTGTTAAATATACCTGAAGTACAGCTACTGTGAGCCTTTTTTTTAATGCAAAACAACTGTGATTATTTGTTATCTTTTGTTGAATATGATCGGAATGATTTGTACTGACCTTTTACTATGACTTTTATATTTATGATGTTGAAAGAAAAGAATTTTTTTCCCTTAATTTATTTAAAATTGCTGCAAGACACAACGGTTCCATACATTCGCAAGGACAGCTTGATGAAAGAGTGACGTTCATGTGGAGGCAGATTGATTGATTGATTTGTGACTTATGTGTTGGTCCTTCCATTCATATCAGCTAATAATGTGCAAGTCCAATGCTGTGTACATAGTGTGAAGAAGTACTCTATGCAACTGGAATGCATCAACTATAGGGTATGTTTTCTAGAACTGAAGTCAAGTCATCATGTATCGTCATTAGCTTATATTTTGTCAGATTGTTGTTCAGTTTGTTAAAGGATTGCTAAAATGTTCATTCCTCGCTTATTTTTTATTCTTCTATAATTTGACTGAGCATTGTTATGGTTTTAGAATTAGCATCAGGAATAACATTTAGCATGCCATAGTTAAAATTATGCTTCCAAGAATATTTTAAGTGTCTACAATTTAAATTTTCTCAGCAAAAACCTTTTATGAGGATACTGAGAACATTTTTTTTTAATTTGTCAAACAATTTCTTCGTTTGTTAACTAAAGATCTTGTATTATCAAATTATGATCAAAGAAAGTCAAGTATTATTCCAATAAAAATTGTCAAGGTTGTTGCTTGCCTATTTATATTTGATTTTTATATTCAAAATTAGAAAATTTAGAATTTTGCTCCCCTCCCCCCCTCAAATCTTCTATTGACAAATTTTTGCTGTCAAAACTAACCCTGATACATCAACCAGATCATCAAATATCTGAGTATACAATCCCTTTTAGAAAAATTGAGTATTTTACCATAAAATATTTTTTGATTCTTAAAAAAAAAAAAATAATAATAATAATACAATTAACCTCATTTTAAAAAATGGTCTTTCAAATCCATCAAATGCTGTTAAAAATGACCCTCAAATGTTAAAACCCAATATATTAAACACACAGTCAACACTTAAATTTGTTAAACTTGACAAGTTTTAGAATGTGACACATTTTATGTTTTTTTATTACAAATTATTTTCATATTTTTTTAATTCTTAAAATCTAACCATATTTTTATACCATGTTTTGCTGCATGGCAATCCTAAGACGATGCTAAAGGGCAAAGGAGTTGTGGAGAGGGCTAGACTGACATGTAAGTATTCAAAAAAATAACTTGTTAGTACAAAGTATGTACTAGTACTCAGTTTTTACTGATTGCTGCATAAATGCATATAATAAACCTTTTTTTCCCTTTTTTCTTTTGATTGTTTCAGCCTTTTTTGTTTAGAGAATGCTTTTCAAATATTTTATATAAATATTATTTAAAGTTTCACATGTAAAAATTATTTTATCACATGCCAAAAAATAAGTAGAAACCTAATCCTAATTATTGCAGAGCATCATTTGAAAAGCAACATAGTATCAGTTTAACTTTTGCTTTTTAAAATGCCTACTGATTTGCTTTGTTTGTAATTATGCAAATAATTAATAATCTGAGCAATTAAAAAAATATTTTTATGTATGATTGTTTATAGTGTTAGTTGATTTGCATAGTAAAAGTTTTTCTCACATTTCACTGCTTGTGAAAATGTTTTGAGGTTTTGATGGATTTTTATATGAAAATACCTCCCTCCCCCCTAAAAAAAATGTGCCAAACATTTATAATCAAAGGGAAATAACTCTTTACCCCACCTAATAAATTGTCAATTTTGTTATGGACATCACATGATTTAAAACTCAGGTGTCTCTTTTTTTTCTTCACGAATTAACTACAAGCATAGTCTAAAATAGCCATGAATGCAAGCGATCAAATCATCGAAGTATTTTTTTTACGTAATTAATACAAATACAAATACAAATGTGACGACCAGCAACAGGCTCTGGGCCCAACTTCGCTGGTCCTAGTCAAATTATAGATCCCAATGAAGATCAATGGCCCTCTTAAAACTATCTACTCCCTTGCTCCTTACCGCCTCTTCCGGTAAACTATTCCAAGTTCCCACTACTCTGCTAAAATAGTAATTTTTCCGAATTTCCAGGTTAGCCTGAGATTTAAACAGCTTATAACAATGACCCCTTGTCCTGCTTTCCGTGCAAAAATTTAACCCTATAACATCTTTCATTTTGATAAATTTAAACAACTGAATCATGTCCCCTCTGGTTCTCCTTTGCTCAAGACTATACTTTGTCTTTGTGCATATCAAACTTAATCCCAAACCTAATACTGTTGTGGTCACTATCCCCAATATGCTCCCCTACACATAATGCCTGAACAGAACCTTCAACATTGCAGAAAACTAGATCCAAAACAGCATCCTGCCGTGTTTCCCCAGAAACAACTTGATCTAAAAAACAGTCACCAATTACTTTTAGAAATTCCTCTTCTTTACTATTATTGGGGTAAGAATTATTCCAATCAATGCCCGGAAAATTGAAATCCCCCATTATAATTACCGGTCCCTTACTCGACATGTCTCTAATAATACGATACATCTCTTCATCTTGACCCTGGCTTAGATTAGGTGGCCTGTAAATGTTACCCAAACGCAATTTTTTACCCTTACTGCTCATCAGTTCTAGCCAAACCATGTCAATATCATTAGGTTTGTCATTTATTGCCAATTCATTGCAAGTTAAAGTATCCCTAACATAAAACAAAACCCCACCACCTCTTTTACCTGCTCTATCTTGTCTAAACAAATTATACCCAGCAATACACAATCAGGCGCGGATCCAGAGGGGGGGTCATGGGGGTCATGACCCCCCCTTAACCGACAAAATATAGCAAAAAATTGCATTTTTGGTACTTATAATACGAAAGAATTGTCAAAACCCCCCATTTTTGCCCCAAATTTGCATTTTGACCCCCCCCTTTCCGAAAATGACCCCCTCCTTAGCCAGAGGCTGGATCCGCCCTTGTACACAATAAATCATCATTTTTGGTAGCCCATGTCTCGGTAACTCCAATAATATCCAACTTCTCATCTATAATTATGCTTTTCAATTCTAAAGCGCATTAAGCGCTTGAAAGTTTTTTATTTTGTATTCTTCAAACACACATATATGTAACATTATTAAAATTGGTGCTGCTAACTGTTCCTTTTTTTTTTAATTAACCCCTGAGAAGCAATTAGAAGTATCAAATTTTAAGATTTCACAAATTCCATTGAAATCGGAAGAAAAAACATTCAAAAGATGTAAAACTTTACAACAAAGATGTTGACATTAAAACTCAAAACCATTATTTAATTTCTTACTATTATGGTTTTTCCTCAAAAAAAAAAAAAAAAAAATTGTTCCTAAAAATTATTTGCTCAATTAGAAGCTAACATTCCAAGCTGTCTGTTAATTAGTTTCTGTTGTAAGTTTTAAAGAAAAATTGCTTCTTCACACTTTCAGCTAGTTTCGCAAAATGATGAATATTTTTAGCAGTCCTTTGTTTCATAATTTGTGTTTTACGCATACTTGTTTTTCATCTATCATTGTTTCATAATGTGAATATTTGTTGATCACTTTTTCAGACCCCCACCTTATGTTGTATATGTCTTTGTTATTATATTTAATTCTATTTATTCTGGAACAAAAAAAAAGTGTTATTTAACGTCCTAATTCATGAAAAGATTAAAAAAATCATCTGTAATTAAAAATAAAGGCCAGTTTTAGTGTTATTTCTGGTTGCATTTTAATTTTGGTTGCATTTCTTCAATGACACAAGAACATACCAGCCAAAGATCAAGATTTGCAGTTGCCACTGGCCACGTGGCGTTACAAAAAAAAAAAAACCTGAAGTATTAGTATTTGTCGTCACTTTCCCCAACATCACCTGCTGTGAGGTTGATGTCATTTATTAGTTATGTTTTATTACTACTATTAAAATCTGTCCGCGTCTGTCTGTCCGTCTGAAGCTTGAACTCCTCAAAAACCGCTGAGCGTAGAGAATCAAACATAATACCATTCGATTCGAAATTTTCTAAGGAAGACAATAAGACCAACCGCGTAATTGTACGACGTTAATTAGCTGAGATATTAATTAAAACGTTAATTAAATTCTTTGCACTTTTAAAATTCCAAGACATTTATTTCTTTCAGTTGCCATTTTAAATTAAAGCGTTAATTAAATTATTGCACTATTTTAAATTCCAAAATTTTATTTCTTACCGTTGCCATTTTAAATTAAAGTGTTAATTAAATTATTGAACTATTTAAAATTCCAGGACATTTATTTCTTACCGTTGCCATTTTGAATTAAAACGTTAATTAATTGTTGAACTATTTAAAATTCCAAGACTGTTATTTCTTACTGTTGCCATTTTGAATTAAAACGTTAATTAATTGTTGAACTATTTAAAATTCCAAGACTGTTATTTCTTACCGTTGCCATTTTGAATTAAAACGTTAATTAATTGTTGAACTATTTAAAATTCCAAGATTGTTATTTCTTACCGTTGCCATTTTGAATTAAAACGTTAATTAATTGTTGAACTATTTAAAATTCCAAGACTGTTATTTCTTACCGTTGCCATTTTGAATTAAAATGTTAATTAATTGTTGAACTATTTAAAATTCCAAGACTTTTATTTCTTACCGTTGCCATTTTGAATTAAAACGTTAATTAAATTATTGAACTATTTAAAATTACAAGAGATTTATTTCTTTCAGTCGCCGTTTTAAATTAAAGCGTTAATTAAATTATTACACTATTTTAAATTCCAAGACTTTTATTTCTTACCGTTGCCATTTTGAATTAAAACGTTAATTAAATTATTGAACTATTTGAAATTCCAAGACTTTTATTTCTTTCCGTAGCCATTTTAAATTAAAGCGTTAATTAAATAGTTGAACTATTTAAAATTCCAAGACTTTTATTTCTTACCGTTGCCATTTTTAATCAAAACGTTAATTAAATTATTGAACTATTTAAAATTCCAAGATATTTATTTCTTTCCGTTGCGATTTTAAATTAAAACGTTAACTAAATTATTGAACTATTTAAAATTCCAAGATATTTATTTCTTTCCGTTGCGATTTTAAATTAAAACGTTAACTAAATTGAACTTTTTAAAATGAACGAGTGTTATTTTTTTCCATTGTCATTTTGAATACGTGTTATAACAAAGTTCTAACAATTGTTTTTATTCTAATTATTAATGACATATTTTTTCTCTGGTACTATTTTGAAAACGTGTTTTTAAATAAAATTGCAATTGCTGTTTTTAGAAGGAACTTTTTTGGCTGCGATCCAAATATTAAAAGAACTTTTTCGTTTAGAATTTTGCAATTAATTTTACATTAAGAAAGCGGTTTGGAAATAATTGTTTTTGATAAGGAATCTTATTTGTTATTTAGGGAGAGTGCTAAGTATGCACTACTTGACATCGTCTTTATTTTTGAGGAAGCATGTGTAAATAATTTGATTGATACTTTGATGCAGGAAAGGTTTTTAGCGAGCTGCTTAAACGGGGAGTAGTTTGTTAAACTTTTCCTTGGTACTTTAAAGGCGAGCCGCCTTGGCGGCGAGTAGTTTATTGAAACTTTCCTCGCTACTGTAAAGGCCAGCCGCCTTGGTGGCGAGTAGTTTGTTGAAACTTTCCTCGCTACTTTAAAGGCGAGCCGCCTTGGTGGCGAGTAGTTTTCTCAAACTGCCTTCACTACATTAAAGCCCGTGCAACGCCGGGCCACGCAGCTAGTTACTACTATTAAAATCTGTCCGCGTCTGTCTGTCTGTCCGTCTGAAGCTTGAACTCCTCAAAAACCGCTGAGCGTACAGAATCAAACATAATACCATTCGATTCGAAATTTTCTGAGGAAGACAATAAGACCAACCGCGTAATTGTACGACGTTAATTAGCTGAGATATTAATGAAAACATTAATTAAATTCTTTGCACTTTTAAAATTCCAAGACATTTTTTTCTTTCCGTTGCCATTTTAAATTAAAGCGTTAATTAAATTCTTTGCACTTTTAAAATTCCAAGACATTTATTTCTTTCCGTTGCCATTTTAAATTAAAGCGTTAGTTAAATTTGAGTATTTAAAATTCCAAGACTTTTATTTCTTACCGTTGCCATTTTGAATTAAAACGTTGATTACATTATTGAACTATTTAAAATTCCAAGACTTTTATTTCTTTCCGCAGCCATTTTAAATTAAAGCGTTAAATTGTTGAACTATTTAAAATTCCAATACTTTTATTTCTTACCGTTGCCATTTTGAATTAAAACGTTAATTAAATTATTGAACTCTTTAAAATCAAAGAGCGTTATTTCTTTCCGTTGTCATTTTAAATTAAAGCGTTAATTAAATTATTGAACTATTTAAAATTCCAAGATATTTATTTCTTACCGTTGCCATTTTAAATTAAAACGGCAATTAAATTATTGAACTTTTCAAAATTAAAGAGTGTTATTTCTTTCCGTTGTCATTTTGAATACGTGGTACAACAAAGTTCTAACAATTGTTTTTATTCTAATTAATGACTGATATTTTTTTTTCTCTGGTACCATTTTGAAAAGGTGTTTTTGAATAAAATTGCAATTGCTGTTTTTAGAAGGGACTTTTTTTTGGCTGCGATCCAAATATTAAAACAACTTTTTTGTTTAGAATTTTGCAATTAATTTTACAGGAAGAAAGCGGTTTGGAAATAATTGTTTTTGGTAAGGAATTTTATTTGTTATTCAGGGAGAGTGCTAAGTATGCGCTACTTGACATCGTCTTTATTTCTGAGGAAGCATGTGTAAATAATTCGATTGACTTTTTGATGCAGGAAAGCTTTTTAGCGGGGAGTAGTTTGTTGAAACTTTTCTTGGTACTTTAAAGGCGAGCCGCCTTGGTGCAAGGGCGTAGCCAGGACTCACGTTAGGGGGGTGCAAGCAGTAGCACCCCAATAGGAGGTCACTGTGACCTCCCAAAAAGTTCTTATCTGATACAAATGGGCTGATGAAATTTGAAAACAGTGTGACAGTATTGCAAAGCTGAACTTCTTTATTTTATTTATTTTTTTTTAATTAATTTATTTATTTTCGTGATGCCTCACGTCTCTTTTGGTAGACATAGAATAGTATGCATTCTTGTATTTTATTCATTTATTTTTTAATCATTCAGTAAAATTGAGTTTCATTCGGTAAATTAAAAATTTTGCCTTGGTGGCGAGTAATTTGTTGAAACTTTCCTCGCTACTTTAAAGGCGAGCCGCCTTGGCGGCGAGTAGGTTGTTTAATCTTTTTTTCACTACTTTAAAGGCGAGCCGCCTTGGCGGCGAGTAGTTTTCTCAAACTGTCTTCACTATATTAAAGTCCGTGCAACGCCGGGCCACGCACAGGGCCGTCGGCAAGGGGGGGTGTGGGGGGGGGGTGCTACACCCTCCGACTTTTCTGAAGAAAGGGGCCGCCGATTTTATTTTATTATTAAAATGAAATTTTAGAAAAATATTTCAGGACTTTAAATGAAATTTAAAAGAGAAGCGGAATAATTTAAACATTATTAAGAATATCAGTAAACCTGATTTTTTAAAAATGTGCTGTATTTTCCGCGGCCCCAATTATTACTTATCCAAAATAAGTAATTGGGGCCGCGAAAAATAGTTAAGATTCCTTCACAGCAATATTCGTTGCGAAAAATACGAAATTTTCTCGTTCATGGGGTCATGTAAACGGGAAACTTTTGGTCGCCCTGCCCAGTTTGGAAAAAAAAAAAGTACTGTATTAATATGTGCGAGAGCTTTAAAGGGTACGCTAACTTCTGTAACTAAAATTAGTTAAATTAATAAAACATAAATCGAATTATATGTACATAAATCAACAAGATCGATGCAATATTAAAAAAAAAAAAAAAAGAATATATGCTGAGTGTCGCCAAATTTTATATTTTAAATAAATTAAAATAAATGATCGATGCAATAATTAAAAGGGAAAAAAAGATAATATGCCGGGGCCGCCAAATTTTATATTTTAAATAAATTTAAATTAAAGAAAATTACACAAAATACCATTATCGAAAGATAGTGCAATGTTTAAACTGAAGATCATTAAAAAGAAAATTTATCACTTTTCACTTTGTGTTGGGACCGAACGAATTTTTTTATGTAGTAAATTTGAAGAAATAATAATAATAATAAAAGTTTATTATGCTGAAATTAAAAAAAAAGGGGGGGGGGGGATTAAATTCGGTTGCCCTCTCTGCGGCATTGAAGAGGCTCTTTCAACCTCCTCAGACCATCAAAATGAAAATCGCATATACAGTCCCGGACAAAAATATAGGGCCAGCTACAATATCCTACGCAAAAGAGCTAAGATTGCTAAAAAAAGTTGTTTAATGTATTTATTATATGTAATATTGTGATAACAATTGACAGCCACCAAAAAAATAATAAAATGTAATAATGTGGGAGATTTGTTGCTAACTTCTGTTTTTAAGCAAGACGCAAGTTGGACAAAATTATAGGGCCACTATGCAAATTTTGCTCTGGGTGCAAAATTTGCATATTACCTATGCTGTAGTGAATAGCCAGAAGTAAAAGCAAGCATTCCAGCACGTGGGTTCGTCAGTGAGAACGTTGTTAGACATGGCTAGAGGTAAGCCATTAACCGAAAAAGAGAAAGGGCAGATTCTTGCATATCAGAAATGTGGGCTAAGTTCTCGCGCTATTGCTGATAAAATAAAAAGGTCTAAGTCTGTTATTAATATTTTTTTGAAGAATCCTGAAAATTATTTCCAAAGACGATCTTCCGGGAGACCAAGTTCTTTGACTGATAGACAAAAAAGACGCACTTTTTTGAGTTTCTAATAAAAATCTGTCTCCAGCGGCTATTGTTGAAGATTTATAACTTCCATGTTCAAGAAGAACAGTACAGCAACTTATAGCAGCGCATCCGAACTTTCGGTACTCGAAAATGAAAGGGAAACCTCCATTGACGGTAAAGCATAAAATGTGGCGTCTGCAATTTGCAAAAAAAAAAAATACGTTGCATTTGGAGACAAATGGCAAGATGTGGTGTTTTCAGACGAAAAGAAATTCCAATTGGGTGGGCCAGACGGACTGCAATACTATTGGCATGATTTACGTCGAGAAAAGAGGCTCTATTCAAAGGGTCAGTTCGGAGGATGCAGTGTTATGGTTTGGGCAGGCTTTGCTGCTGGCGGACTCACTCTAATAGCATTTATTAAATCAAATACGACATCACAGGATTATCAAGATGTTCTGGTGCTTAATCTGTTACCTGAGGCACCCCTCATCACCAACGGAGAATGTGCATTTCAACAAGATAACGCCCCTGTGCATACCTCAAGGTGTACAAGGGCGTGGTTCCTGGCTAATCAAGTACGTGTTTTGGACTGGCCTGCTAGAAGGCTCTGACCTCAATCCTATTGAGAACTTATGGGGTATTTTAGTACCTGATATTTACAAAAATGGGAAGTGTTACAGCAATAAGGAAGAAATAAAGAAAGCAATTCAATTATCTTGGAAAAAAATTCCAAAAAACGTTTTAAAAACGTTGTCGGAGTCTATGACTGAGAGACTGGTTAAGGTTATAGAGAAAAAAGGCAATTTTACAAATTATTAATTTCATTTGTGTGATTAGGTTAATGTGGCCCTATAATTTTGTCCAAGTTCTTTTTTATGTTCAGCTGAAAAACATGCAGTTTAGGTAATAATAATTATTTATTATATTTTCTTTTTCATAAATTATATTATATATGATGCTAGTTTTACTATGCGTTCTTTTCACAATCACTAGCACAGTTTAGCTTCGATATTTCTTATGTTTTCTTCCTGGCCCTATATTTTTGTCTGGGACTGTATTGGTGAATATTGTACACACGGCCCCACACGGTATAAGTTACTGTGATACTCCAGATTTTTTTTTTTTTTTCTAAATCACATCGCAGTCAAACGAAGCAAAACTGCTCATTGATCGTTTTTTTTCGTTGGAAAAAGGAAACAAACAAATGCACGGGACTAAAATGTAATTGTACAGGCTGTTTTGCAGAAAAAAAGCGCCGTTTTGTGTCGAAAATCAACGGGAATTTCTTATAGCCCGCGGAAAATTAAAGTACCTGAAACGATATATTTTACAGCTATACTTTATACAGCTACATTTTATAATGTATAAAAGTACAAAAGTTTTCTGAATTAAAGGAATTAAATGAAATTACAGCTCTCTTTACTTGTACTTTTATAATGTTTTTTTTATTTGTAAAAATTAACCTTTATTTGACAGGTTTTTTTTTTCTTTTTTTTTTTTTTGCGTCATTTAAATTTAAGTTTTGATTTTGAAGTATTCTATTAACAATGTTATTTTTTGTTAAGCTGTCATATGAAACTAAAAATAAACAGATAGAAGCAGAAGTTTTAATTAATAACTCCGAAGCTTGTTTAGAAACCATATATTCCTCGATTCTAGAAGTACCTCTAGAAAAATTGGTGTTATGACTTTAACAGAGGCTGGCTTAATCTAGTAGATGTTAATTAAAAAAGGGGATAATTTTATATACTTTAATAACTGTCTGAAACGTTTTTCAATCATTTGTTTCGAATGAGTTGCATACTTTTAAACAATTCTAAAATAAGAAGAAAAACTCAGTTTTTGTTGTATATTTTCCCTCTCATTTTTAATCAATTTAAGAGACATAGCATGTAAAGAGTTATTTTCTATTGATCACCAGTTTAATTCGGTTATTCGCGTCAAGTTTACAATGATTCATTTAATGAAATTTTATCACTTGAAATCGTAAAACTACAAAGATAGTATTTGAAAAGCTCGCATATCAGACGAACTTTTTCTCTCCCGACTTCTCATTTCTGCTAAAATTCAGCTGCTAGTCCAGTCATATTAGACATTAAATTTGTAAATCTCGATGCAGTCCTTATTTTTTTATACTGTTACAAATCTTGTAAATAGTTGTTGTTTTTCCTGCCTTGCATCATTTTCATTAGTTTTGGTTTTATCCGGCGACATGTTGCAAAAGTATCTGAAGGTATCACTTTTATCACTTGTATACCGGCCCTGTAACACTTTGTAGTTTTTACACTTGCCCTAACTTTGATAAGCGTGAAGACATTTTCGCGTGATTTTTCTTTTTATCACTAGAATTTGTGAATGGATTGTTCAAGTTATGAATGAAACAAAATATTCCGGGTTTTTCTAGAATAGTGTGGACATTTCTTTCCGTGTATAAATAGCTGGCCTTGAACACAAGTCAGTCAGTTTTTCTCAGATGGGATTTCTGAGATGCTCGTATTCGTTCGCTTGGCGAATGGTTGTTTTGCTTTTGTAATTGCTTAATTACTGTTCACGTTTGATACGTGGTGCTGAGTTACTGTTGAGAGTACAGTGTACTGTTTTGCTACCTAATTGCTGGATGTTTAGCAATTGTTTCCTGCTCATATTGTAAATAGTTTAAATACTTGTAAATAAATTTATAGTTACTTCCTCAAGATTGGAATGCTCATTTGAAGAAAGTTGAAGGTGCTACGGACTCGTTACAATACGTAGTTTGGGTCACCTAGGGTAGTGTAAATCTAAGTTTGCAGTTTTCAAAACCCTGTGCTCGCGGCGTAACTCACAAAAAACTGTAAAATTTCCCGATTTTTTTCAGTTTTTCCTTTATAACGACTAACCAATAAAACTTTTGATTAAACGTGTGAATAATCATTTTAAAGAACACTAAATTTTGAACAATTTAAGCAGAAGTGGATCTCTGTAGGACCAACGGTTTAGGACATATTGCATTCCGAAAATTAGCCATTTTTTGCAAAAAGTGAAAAAATTACGCTCTGATCATATTTCGGACTTATAATCGATATGAATTACTACTCTACAAGAAACAAAACGGACAGGAAATTACTGCAAATTTTAATGGCTTTCCTTTAAGCTCCCAAAAACGTCCGTAGAATCAATATTTCATTTAAAATCATTAAAAAAAAAAACGGAAATTTTGATTATTTTGAGAAATTAAAGAAATTGTTTCAGACAAGAAGAAAGGAGGACTGGACGATTAAAAAAAAAAAAAATGCTTAGAATGGTATAAAAAAGGGTAACACTATATTACAACGTTATTTTCATAATTAAGAAAAATCTTACAGGTTAATTTCGACATACGTACAGCATGTCCTAATGTACTGTATACGACTTAGGCAAAACTGAGAAAAGGTTTCGACTCTTTTTAGTTTTTTCTTTATAACTCCTAAACAATGTAACTTTTGATGATATATGTGAATACCCAATTTAAAAAACGATAAATTTGAAACATTTTAAGCTCAAATGGAGCTCTGTAAGACCAACGATTTAAGAGATATTGCATTTCGATATTTTTATGCTTTGACCACATTTCGGAAAAAATACCGACATTAATTTTTACTCCTCAAGAAACAAAATGAGCATGAAGTTACAGTAAATTCTATAGGCTTTCAGTTAAGCTCAAAAAGAAGTCTGTAGGTTAACTTTTTACTTTACAATAGCGAAAGAAACAAATATCTGTTCTAGTGAAAAAAATGAAAAAAATTTTTGATTATACAATATACATGTGAATAATCATTTTAAATAACACTAAATTTGAAACATTTCAAGCACAAGTGAAGCTCTGTAAGACTAATAGTAAAGGAGTTATAAAGGAAACAATGAAAAAATTCGGAAAATTTCGCAGTTTTTCGCGAGTTACGCGGCAAGCACAAGTTTTAGAAAACTGCAAACTTAGATTTACACTACCTAAGGCAGGGGTGGCCAACCTTTTTAGGGAGAGTGCCACTATCTGGAGAGAAAAGGCTCAGCGTGCCACATTGTATTTTTCCAACAAACTAAAATTTTTCAAAAAGTTAAAAATAGATTTTAGGTTGGCTGACTATGTAATTCTTACTTAAATGAAACATTTTTTCTCGTAAATCTGAGCAATTGAAATCCAAATGCTAATAAAGATAAAACAAGTCCGAACTTAAGAGTTATCGTTAATAAACACTTTTATAAGTTCTGTCAGTTGGTTTATGCTTAAAAAAGAAACAAATAACATCAAACGTTTCTATTCTAAAAATCAAACAGTCTGCACTTAATGTGGTTTATGAGTCTGTATCTTTTTTACCAAGTCTTTAATTTTAGGATTAGTTCTTGAGAATCCTAAGAAGTTTTAAGTGTTTTTAAGTGCTATCAATTAATATTCAACTGTATTTAGATTTTTCTACATTCATAAAAAAAAAAAATATTTGTTTAGAAGCGTATTTTGAACCAAATCTACAACAGCATCAGACGGCTAAAGTGTGTAAATGTGAAAAAAAAAATTTGTTGGTACAAACTTCTAAATTTCAAAAAAACGTGGACGAGTTTCTGTAGTAAGCTCTTATTATTTGATTACCAATGCAAAAGGTCAGTAATTCTGATTTGGATTTCAGAAGGGTAACAAGTAGTGTCTTGCAGAGAAATAGACAAAGAATTTGAAAATATCAGCATTTTTTTTTTATGATCCTGAAAATCATCAAACCTAACACTGAATATATACTTAAAATAGGTGTAAAATTTTCTCCATGTATCATTGCAAAATTATTAAATTTGGGTTGATACTTTCAGTATTAAATTCAATGTTTCATTCTTTTTTCTCCAAAGTAGAGAGAAAGAACTGAAGTTTTATCATGAAAGAATGTAGA
>JAXGGA010003121.1:0-108316 GCA_038373865.1 Uloborus plumipes
CACTTGCACAAAAAACGATTCTATCTCTACCCCTTTGTTAATATTTTACTTCATTTTTGTTTTAATCGATTTCTGATTTTCTAGCCGATGCGAAATAAGCGTGTCCCAAGTTCCGCCGTCAGAGTGGTAACAATAACTTCCGATCTATGTTTAAGCTTCCAAAATCACTTCCTGTACCTATACCACGTGATACTGAGTACCTGGTGGGATGTTTTATCGAATCGTAATTAAAAATTTGCATTTCTGCATCTAAAATTGTAGGTAAGATTTTTTAAAGTGATTTTATAAAATGTGTGTCATTTGAGTCATCAGATCGGTAACACGCTCTAAAATGCGCAGTTTTAATTATTTTAAAAAATTATTTTATATATAAGTATAGTCCTTTATTGCAAGTGAAAAACCCACGTGTTTGATTTTGGTTTAGTGCGATCGACTCGGAAATAAAAAAAAAAAACTTTGTCAGTTTGTCAGATCGGTAACAGTCAGAGCGGTAACATTGAAAAACAGCGAATATGTTACAGAACTAACTCACACGTTTCAGAATTATAAAAAGCAAAAATCTTAGGTTTTAGCCATATATATATTGAATATTTTTGTTCTTAAAAAATGAAAAGCAATGAGTTTTAGTACAATTGCTTCATTTGTGGTTTGTATGACCTAACAATAAAAGTTAGTAAAATAAGAAAAATTGACACTGCAGAAATTAAGTTAATTAATTATTATTATTTTATTTATTTATTTATTTATTTTATTTATTTAGTTTTTTTTTTTTTTTTTTTTTTGGTGCTTCAATTTCTCATAACTTCGCTAAATAACTAGATAAGAACTAGCATGCTAAATTTGAATTTCTGATCAAGAAATTAAATTTCCTGCAACTAATTAAAGAAAAGCAAGCATCAGAGTTGTGTGTTGAAAAAGTTGAAGTTGTGTGTTGTTTTAAAACAAAACAAATGTTTTATTAGCTTGGATTTGGTAATCTCATAATTTATTTTATCTAAAAATCTTATCGCTCATTTTTATTTCCAAGAAATGCTTTTTTATAATGAAAGTTGATTTTTTAGCCTAATATATACATTTTAATATAATTATCTTAACTCTATGTTAAAAATGCAAGGAAATGATATCATATTTTGAGATGTTAACGAAGACTGAAAGCATAAACTCAAATATGTAGCTCATATTAACATCAGATCTGTAACATTCATCAGATCTGTAACGGCTTAAAAGTGAATAATCTAAGGAGGGGGTAAATAACTTCCTTGACCTCCCCCCTTTTATTTTCTTGCATTTAGACCCAATTTAGACTTAAAATCCAATATTAGTTTTTTTCTGCAAAAAATTTTTTTTTCACAAAACTCCAACTTCAAATTGGCACTTTTCTAAATATTGGCTCTTATATCAATAGCACAGTAGAGCTGTTTGTTCATGAAGAAAATATTCTGATATTGTACGATATTTAAGCTCTTCGCTGAGATTCAGAAATGTTTATCATTTGAACCTTTTCGATATTGTAGCCCTTTGTGTAGCAGAATTTTCTAATTCAGCTTATTTTCTAAAATTAAAATCCGTTTAACCGTTCATGCCCCGACGGGACTCAGAAGTACCGCTTATATTAATTTAGTATTATGAATCTTAAATAGCTATAATCATGCTGGTACTTGAAAGTACCACTCCTTGTACTTTGCTGAGCGGTCACCAGATGGTACCTGCGATCGGAGAGTTTTCTTAGGGGCCTTAAGGGTGTAGGGGGCCTTAGAGCCTACTGATTTTCAAAATTTTCATACTCGGTATATATGTTGTTTGATGTATTTTGAACTAAAAGAGAAAAAATATATGTAAAAATTCATTGCCAACTTAATTTGGGACATAAATGGTTAAACCTTTTCTTTTCCATATATTAAAACTACTGTCTGCCTGCATATTGCGCGCCTGGCAGTCACGATTGCTTCCATTTGAAAAAGGGGTGATAGGATAAGGAGACGCACTTGCCGGTGCTTTCGCTTCTTACTTCCTGTTGAATGTTACTTCGCATTTCTCCCCTATTTTGAAGAAATCCAAAGAGACCTCAGGCATGCGCAAAAGCGAGGAAGGTTTTATGATAAAAGATTAGACAGAACAGCATGTACTAATATGTAAACAAAGCACTCTATTTACTGTTGTAAGCCCCCTGTCAACCTGTCATGAGAGACAAAGCTTTCCGGTAATTTGGTGGACAATGCTTTTAGCAATTTTCAGAACGTATCGCTTCAAATTGCTGATGCAAGTATTTTTGCTCAGTACTAAATGAATTTACATTCACTGTGGGAAAATCAACAGCGACTATTCCACACTTTGTCGATTAATAGTCGCTTGTATTGACTGTTCCATTTGACTCGATTGCAACTAGATCCATAGCAAATAAATGGATTGTTTTCAAATAATCTATCATGCTAGGCAGTACTTAGTTAGCTTAGCTGTACTATTTTCAGATGGTAAATGATTGAAAAAATTACTTCCCAGCTCATGCAATACTTTTTGCATTTGTCCATTTAAACTCTTCAGTATGAAATGCCCATCTAATTATGTTTCCGATGCTGATGATGGAAACGTCATTTTGACGACACTTACTTCGTCCGAATATATAGCAACTTACTTAAAATGCTCATCAGAGTAGAAGTTTTTCGCTTTATGCAGCACAAGTAGGGGAATGTGGGGCAAAGTGAAATAGCCAAGATCACGTACCAGTTTGAAAATGAAAGAATCGGAAATTTGTCCTGAAAATTATTGTACATAAAGAAGAAATATGTATTTTTAATACAACTTGCATTAAAATATTGTTTTTCATTTTTGGTAGTTATTTTACGTCTTCAAAAAAGGTGGAAAATTTTTACCTCAAAAAACCATGGGGCAAAGGGAAAAATACAATATTTTAAAAATGAAACGTTTTCTATTTGATGATTTACAGTAATTTTCATCAAACGAATGCCAAAATAAACGAATTAGTGAATTATTAATCAAAATTAAACGAATAAACTAATAAATGAGTTAATTAACGTATGAGGAAAAAAGAAAACAGTGAATAAAATAGCGAATATATAACCAAGTGAATGAATGAAGAAATAAGTGAGATAATTAGTAAAAGAATGAATGAATTAATAAATAAAGAATTACGTACGTATTTTAGTAAATGAATGAACTTATTTGAAAACCAATATCTTTTTCTTGACTTTCTTACACATGCACAATTAATGGACATTAATGGACATAATGGACACATGCAAAATTAATGGATTTGAGGTATCAATTAGTGCAAATTTTGCATCACCTTGAAACCTTTTTCAATTCATTTTTTCATCATTTCTTGTTTTTTGTCACATCCCTTTTTTATATGCTCGTGGCGCAGTATAGTCTACTAAGGCTCTTGCGCCAATAAATTCAATACAACCAACCAACCAACCGACCTACCAACTAACTTTATACGTTAAATAAGCTCACTTTTTATCACGTTGACCAACCCCCTCCCCCCACACTCACCCCATTTTTCTTGGAAGCAATTTTTTCAATACCAGAAAATAGTACAGCTAACGAAGTACTGCTTAGCCTTATATAGGCTCTTTGAAAACAAGCCAGTTCTTCGCCATGGATGTTTTTACAATCGTGTCACAGCTGGAACAGTCAATACAGGCAACTAGGGGCTCTCTCATGACAGGTGGTTTACAAGAGCAAATGGAGTGCTTTGTTTATATATTGTTACATGCTGTACTGTTATGGAAAAAAGATTTTAACGCATTAATGCCTAGCGTCCCTTTTTAGGGACGGTCCAAAAAAGGGTCTGAATTTCCCCAAAATGAACATTTCAACCAAATAACAGCGTTCAATTAGTACCACGGTATTGTTTCAATTCGTTATTAACAGATTGCAGCGCATAACCATTGTAAAGTGTGTTCTGTAGCCGTTTTAATATGACCTTTATCAAAAATGACATCGTTCACAATCTCAAGAAAAAAAGCTCAGTTTTCAAAGTTATTCCCAGCTTCCCAGTTTATGTCAATTGCTGATTTATTTCTTCTTATAAAATGTCTTTTTAAACATTATATCGTAGGCAGAAAAAAATTTTAGTAAAAAGAGTATGTACCCTCTGAGGTCTATCGTAACATTTAAGGAACGATTTTTCTTTCCTTAATAAAAAAATATTTTTTACATAATATTTTTTTATTATTTTTCCTGTCTATTAAACACTGTTTGTAACCAGTACACAAAATATCTTTGCAAAAAAATGACAGGTATTAATGGGTTAATTTTAGAAAATACGTTGAATGAAAATTCTGCTACATAGGGCAAAAATATCGGAAAAGTCCAAATGATACGAAGTTCTCCGGCCACAGCAAAGAGCTGCTTACATTTCATACGATATCAGAATATATTTGTCATGAACAAAGAGTCTTACTGTGCAGTTGGTTTAGGCTAGAGGCGATTAAAAAAATTCATACATTATTTTTAAAAATAAAAGGTAAAATGCGTTTTTTTTTATGTATTTGGTGAAACTTCAGGGCCCTGGTGGAAGGCTTAAATATTGCACGATATCAAAATAATTTTTTCCATGAGCTATGAGTCATACTGAGCAACTATTTCCGATACTGGCGATTAAAAAAAAAATGCATAAAGATTTTAAACCATGAACTTAAAATGCTATTTTTGGCATGTTTGCTAAACTTCAAGGGCATTGTGGGAGATGTACAAGATATTTTGATTTCAAAGGCAATTTTTTCTACAAGCATTTGATACCAATACACAACTTTTCCCACCACAGGCGTTTTCGATTTTTGAAAAAAGTTAAAATCGACTTACCCTAGCAGTTAGTGCCATGGGAGGTGCTTCTTTCTGCCAGATACAATAAAACATTAGATTCCACTACCTTATTGGCTCTGTATCTTGAAAATAAGAGCTAATTTCAATTTTTCATAGTGATTTTCTTGTTTAGTGAGGCACAATGTTTCAGAAATAACTATTTTTGAGCGGAATACAGTTTGTTAAGTTGTGTAATCAAACAAACAAAATAAAAAAAAAAATTGCTTAAATGCTTCAATGTATAAAATATTACATCTCACTCTAAATTGAACTAAAACTCTGACCCCTTTGCAAAAAGAGAATATGAAAAATTAGAAGATAGAAATTTTTCCCTTCTGACTATGAGCCTGGCTACAAAGGTACAACTCTAGCTGTAAAAGTATAAAATTACAATTTGTCCATATTCCTTTAGTGTGCAGAAGAAAATTCTAAACGTAATAGAGCACTTTTTAATTCACGTTTTTTCTTCTATTAAGGGGGGGGGAGCGGGATAAGGCTATGGATTTTTGTCGCTGGCTGACTTTTATTTCATCCGCTAAATTTGAATAATATGCTATAAATAAACTCATGTTTGTGAAAATTGCAACACCATGAAGGAATCGTCTCAATTGAATGAAATTTAATACACAGCTGAGTGAGAGTAGTACAAATAAATTATTAAAATTAGAAAGAGCCAACAAATAAAGTTTTGAAATTAGTATTTTGTGTAACCACCACGCGCTGCAATAAGTGCTGTTGCGTGACGTGGCATGGAATCAAACAAATTTTTAATGTCTGCCTAATTAAGAGCATTCCATACTGCTTGTATGCGTACCCAAAGTTCTTCCGTCGAAGCAACAAGACGAGGATCACGAACGAGACGCCGACCAACGAAATCCCACACATGTTCAATCGGCGACATATTCGGGGAATACGCTGACCAGGGAAAAAGCTCTACTTGCTGCGATGCAAGGAAGGATTGAACTGTCCCAGCGACATGAGGGTGGGCCTTATCCTGCTGAAATACGGCGCCAGGCAAGCCTTGAAAGAAGGGGACAGGTTGGGGCTGTAGAACTTGAATGATGTACCGGTTGCTGTTCAGGTTGCCCACAATTCGTTGCAATTGAGATCGTCCGTGATATGATATGGCACCCCAGACCATGACTCCAGGTGTTACTCCACTGTGACGCTCGATAATGCACTCTGGAAGGTGGCGTTCACCGGCATAGCGTCGGACGCGAATGCGGCCATCATGGTACCACACATTAAAGCGGGATTCGTAAGAAAACACAACATACTGCCAATCAGCAAGTCAGTTCTTATGCTGATTGGCCCATTGTAGCCGCAGGTTACCCATTGTAGACGATGGTTTAGCGCAATGGTGGACAACCCGCGGCACGCGTGCCACAATGTGGCACGGCAGACCAGTAACAGTGGCACGCGAAGACTTTTTGAAAAAAATCCAAAATTGAGGAAAAAATGTTGATCTCAAAAATATTGATAAAAACTAAAACGCTTAAATTGATAAATGTCATGATATTGTGACAATTAAATGTCAGGAGGCTGGCTTAAAAATTGTCTGAACTACAATATTGCAAAGTACTTAGCGTTAGCTTCGGACATCCAACGGAAGCTGTGAAGCTATACAGACAATGCTTTGTAAAGCATATTTGTGCTTGACACGAATGAAACTTTCGATGCTGCAGAATGGATTCTTGATCTTCAATAGTTTCAGCTACGGTTGATGAAATTGAAAAAAAAAAAAAAAAATAAAAAAAAAATACTCTGCAACTAAAAGTAAGAAACTAGATTGGACGAAATTTGGCATGGTTGCAGAAATGAAGTCCCTTAAATTGTTTTTGTTACATTACTTGAAAATAATTTGGGAAAAAAAAATTCAAAAGTGTCATCGAATTATCTATCACAAGTTCCTTGCCAAGAAATGAGACTTTTTCTCGTTGGTGACCCTGTGGAGTTAACTGAATTAGCAAACTACGAATTAGCTCTGAATGTTTTGTAAACTTTTCCCAGTTGAAGGAAGAGAGTATGGCATGTTACTCCATTAAACTGTGCAATAGCTATCCAAAGGAAAAATAGTCATAAGATTTTAGAATTTTAGGGAGTGTGTTTTCACAATATCTGGAAGGAAAGCAATGATGACTTGCTACTTAGAAATGGAGAATAGCGAACTAATTTAGCTATGCCATCTCTTAATATCCTGCGTTTAAGTAATTTAAATTTAAGATCGTACAAAAAAAAAAAAAAAGGTTTCCTAAACCAGTAGAGGCTATCTACATTCTTTTATGATAAAACTTCAATTTCTTTCTCTCTACTTTGGAGAAAAAAGAATAAAACATTAAAAGTTAATACTGAAAGTATCAACCGAAATTTGATAATTTTCCAATGATATATTGAGAAAATTTTACACCGATTTTAAGTATTCATTCAGTGTTAGGTTTGATGATTTTCAGGATCATAAAAAAAAAAATGCTGATATTTTCAGATTCTTTGTTTATTTATCTGCAAGACACTACTTGTTACCCTTCTGAAATCCAAATCGGAATGACTGACCTTTTGCATTGGTAATCAAATATAAGAGCTTACTTGAACAGAAAATCACCCACGTTGTATAGAAGTTTGGAAATTTGTAACAACATTTTTTTTTTCACATTTACACACTTTAGCCGTCTGATGCTGTTGCAGATTTGGCTAAAAATACGCTCCTAAACAAATATTTTTTTTTATGAATGCAGAAAAATCGAAATACTGTTGAATATTAATTAATTGCACTTAAAACAGTTAAATTTCTTAGGATTCCCAAGAACTAATCCTAAAATTAAAGACTTGGTATAAAAGATGCAGACTCCTAAACCACATTAAGTACAGACTGTTTAATTTTTAGAACAGAATGTTTGATGTTATTTGTTTCTATTTTAAGCATAAGCCAAGTGACAGAATCTATGAAAATGTTTACTAACGATAACTCTTAAGTTCGGACTTGTTTTATCTTTATTATCTTTTAGATTTAAATTACTCTGATTTACGAGAAAAAATGTTTCATTTGAGTAAGAATTACATAATTAGTCAGCATAAAATCTATTTTTAACTTTAAAAAAAATCAATTTGTTGGAAAAATACAATGTGGCACGCTGAGTTTTTTCTTTCCAGGTAGTGGCACTCTCCCTAAAAAGGTTGGCCACCCCTGGTTTAGCGTAAGGGGGATCCTGTATAAAGGAGTCCTTGCACGCAGTCCACGCTGCAGCAGACGTCTACAAATTGATGAAGCGCACAATAAAACACCTGTAGCTGTTGACCACTGTGCTGCCAGTTGTCTAGAAGAAGCTGTGCTGTTCGTCAGCACCATGCGGATCAGGTGTCTGTCATCGCGCTGACGTCATATTTCCGGGTCCACTCCCGGATTTTCGTGTTGTCCGACACTCATCTATCCACTGCTTCCAAACACGCATCACTGTGCTGCTGTTACGCTGCACACGAGCGGCTACTTCACGATAAGACAATCCAGCTTCACGAAGGCGGATGATCCTCCCCGTTCAAACTACGTAACTTGTTGAAACCTCGCTCTTTTTCGTCGAAGAGGCATAAAGCAACATCTGAGCAAACGTTTATCACAAGCAGACAACCACCTGTAACCATACACGCCTTGCTGCAGCCGTCTATTTATTCGGAAAAGCCGGCGTTCAGAGGGCACTGCTCAGCGTGCGCATGAGCTACGAGTCTAAGGCAGGGATTCAAGAGAAACAGGCAATCGCAAATTACAATCGCGACTGGAAATGAATTACATAAGAACGTTTCTTGATAAAAAACATCGTGACGTCAGCGTGACGTTTGCCTATGAAAAACGAGCTAGATAAAACGTCACAGCCTACTTGGCGAATAAGAGGAGATCGCTGAGTGCTTGTGAGCTCTTATTGGCTCCACCCGTAGTGACGTCATGCCAATTTAAGTTAATGATAACGTAATTCACTTCCAGTAGCGATTGCAATTCGAAGCGATCGCAGTGCTGTTTCACTTGAATCCCTGCCTAAAATTCTAATCATTTGCATATACCCTACTTTGCATTTGCTGAAAATTTCATCCCATTCGCGTAAGTCCTTCATGGTGTTGCAATTTTTACAAACATGAGTTTAATATTTCCTAAAAGTTCTTTTTTTAGTTGCTTCCTTAATAGTTCCTAAAAATACAAAAATAAGGCATGATTTCATTTTCTTTCAAATCAGCGAAAAATAGAAATTACTTATGTGCCTGTTTTTCGAAAAATAAACATTTAAATAAATCTAATTTTGTAATTATTGCTGCCTAGCGCAAAAGCTTCGCAAAGGGCACCTCGTCCGATATATCATCGCTAGCCTGCTTTTTCTTACCACGCCAGAACCACGCCACCAACACATGTCAATTTTGTAAAGATCAGTATGGGAATAAATTAGTTGCACTAATTTTAATTCTTCAAGCATGGCTTTATATTAAATTACTTATTTAATTATTTTGTAAATATTTAACTGTTAAGAAGGTAAAATGGAATTCGATGCTGAAATTAATAGCTCTTTGTCACCATGCTCAGTTAGTAGCCCATCAAATGAAATTTGTCATAAAATATCCTACATCAAACGAAAAGACCTCATTTCTTTTCCTGATATTCATGTGATACTCAAGAAATTCTGCAATTAAAAACAGGAATATCCCAATCACAAGATTGGGTATTGCTTGTAATATAAATATTTAGAGCTCCTTTATGTTAATTAATTTCTCAAGAAAGTATTTAGTGCTTTATAATTATGAATGCATAATGCTCAGGCATCAGAGAAATACTATTTCTTGTTTTCATCAATTATCTAATTTATTGTTCAATGATTTAATAGATTAAATTTCATGACATATTGGGTAGATAATACAGCTATTAATAAATATATCGTTATTTTTTGGTTTAATTAATTTTAAGTCCATGAGAGGGGGAACAAAAGCATATGGTCGTCGCGAAAAACATGCATATACTGTCAGCAGGATATCTCTTAATGGAAGGAATAACCAAAAGTAAACTCTTTTCCTGTGAATAGCTAACATATCAGTGGTTTGTTTAAAAAAAAAAAATTAAAGTTTCTACTGCTCCCCCTTTATGAGAAAATGGCTGCCAAGATGGCCAAAAACGCATGTTTTTGCCTTATGGCTTATCTTTAAGCTTAAATATTTCCAAGAAAGGAGAGAGAAATCCAAGTTATGCATTGTGTAAACATTTATAGTAAACGTCTGTACACTACCAGAAAGTGAGTAAACTTTTGGTTATGTCTTCCTTTTTTTAGAATAAATTCCTCAATTTTAGAAAAATCGGCAAAATCGAGTTTTTGTGATTACAACTTCAAAGAGCCCTGCCTGTAACTTAGCAATTTTTATTATGAACATTCTAGTATTTTTTTCTGAATGCCAGGAGTAACTAGTTTCCATAAATATCTAACACTTTTATTTTGCATGAGTACGATTTTTTATAAAAAATGATTAAATAACATCACTTTTTTAGTATTTTGACGTGGCGGACAAACTTTAAGGGCATGTATCTCAGAAAATAAGTGGAGCAGGAACCTAACAATTTGGCCTTTTCCATGCCTCTATATGATCAACATGTGTGCCAAATTAAAAGAAAATCCGAGTCGGTCGTGCGACCCCCATTCGGTGAGTTGGTATGGAATCACTCTATAGTGAAGTTGAAATTGCTCAATTTTCTTCGTTCTTTGTCATCAGATTTAGTGCCCTGGGTATGTGCCCTATCTGTGTCCATGCCTTAACATGGCCACTGCAAGGAGCAGTGGCGTACGCAGACAAATCATTTCAGGGGGGCTGATTCAAGACTCTTTGAGAGTCGAGGGGAAGGGGAGAACTCATGAAATGGAGCTAAAAAAGTAAATGTCTTGAATTTCTGCATTAATGCCCATTTAAGTCGACAAAAATAAATCATTAAAAAGAACTTTTTTATCATTAAAATTGTGAAGAAACCGTTTTGATGGACACAGAGAATGATACATTTAAATTAAAAAAAAATTCTTCATTGCAAGAGGTGTTGCTGAAACACTTTTTTGAAATATTTCGGCAAATTAACGTTCTACTAATGTTAGTTTTGCAATTTATTTCACTATTGTTCCAAATATCGGGTATCAATTCAATATCATAAAATTTATTTAACAGAATTAGGTGACTGAAAAACTGATATTGGCATTTCTAAAACATGGATTTGCAATGAAAATGAACAAATGGAATAATACGACAATTATAAATATGACGTACAGTAAAATAGACATGTCAAAACAAAAACAAAAAAATCTTTCTGTCAATAGTGTCCTTTGTCCTATACTTAACTATCTGTTCTGAAACCTTTTCTCATTTTGGGGTTTTTTAAAAAAAAGGGAAATTATTTAAAAAATTGGCTTACATTTTAAAAATATGCTTTGAAAATTTCGGAGGGGGCTGCAGCCCTATTTGCCCACCCCCTGAGAACGCCACTGGCAAGGAGCATCTCGAATTTCGTTTCTTAGGTTTCAATTGCTCAAAATTTTCAGTGAAGATCCATCAAACACTTAAAAAATCGAAAATCGTTTAATGATGCATTTTTGGAGCTAAAAATTTAGAACAAACTGCAGTGCTCTTTGCGCTACCAAGTATCAAGTATGATCTTAACTTACGTGTTTAGGATTCGAGGAAGGACTCCCCACCCCCCACCCCCCGTCTTCGCTGATATCATCAAAACTACAATTTCAAGAAAAATTTAAAGGGAGAGCTTTTGAACGCATCTCATCATACCATAGAGGGTATAGTATAAAACCTTCGTTCACACACACACATACATATAGGGCTTTTATTTCGAGAAATCTGCATGGGAGAGAGTTTAAATTCCCCAGCAGATATTATTAAAAATTGTCCACCATTGCGTTTTTGAATACTCAATTATGAAAAATTGTAGAGGAAGGGGGGGGGGGTAGTAGATAGATTTCGATTTTTTTTTAAAACTGATTGAGGACATTGCCAGACCTTCGCAAGTTTCCCTAACTATAAATAAGAACTATAATGACGTTTATAAGATTTCAATTTTTAAAAATTGCCCCGAGCCCTTCGTACTTTTCTTCGCTCTAACATGATCAAAAACTCTAAAACTGCGTTTTCAAAGCTACAATTTCGAAAATTTTCCTCTGGTGAATCCCTCAGACACCCTATCTGCCCCTCCCCTCCAAAAACAGAAACTATACCTGCCGTTGCTTCCAACAACTTGAAAATCAGTTAACACTGCGTTTTTCGAGCTTCAAATGTTAAAAATTGACGAGCCCCTAACGTTACTAATATTAAATATGGTCTACAATCGTGTTTGTAATACTTCAATTTCGAAACTTTTTCGGAAAAAGCCCCAAGCCCCATTTCTGTAATATCAAACAAGATACTCAAAAATTGCGTTTTTAAAACAATTTGAATATCACTTATCACGCATCCTCTTTAAAATAAGTAAGAGGTAGTTGCTCTCATATGAAATCCGAAAATGAAAAAAGTTATGTTTCGAAAAGTATAAGGTGGAGAGCTTCTAAACCGTTGCCCCTAACCAGGCCCGTCGAGAGGGGGGGGCAAGCCTATGCATTGCATAGGGGCCCGTGAGAGGTCAGGAGGCCCGCGAAGCGGGCCTGAGGAATTAATATCAAATAAAAAATTTCCGTTTTTTTTTTTTTTTTTTTTTTTTAATGGGTTAGCCATTGAGGATCTAAAATTACAAACAAATGTTTAACGCTTCACATTAAAAATGAGAAATTTCATTAGTTCCTTTTCTCAGACCCTACTTTCAGCACGTCTCACATCTATTAGAGCTCCCTGTTTTTTTTTTTTTTTTAAGGAACGAAACCCCCTTTTTCCTGGCTTTTCAACTTTTCTTGGAACTGGGCTTGGAAAGTTTCGACCTTGGTGTGTGTGACCTAGCAGGCCTGAACTATCCAAAACGGTTTGTGGGCGATTGCCAAGGGCCCCCATGCCATTAAAGGCCCCCAAATGAGAAGGAAAGGGGAGAAAATTATGGCTTTTTTTTTTTTTTTGGTTTGCCAGATTTTTATTTCTTTAACCCTTCACTGCACGATTTTTTATATTTTAATGAAAAAAATCATTTGTTACCTTTTAAATAGTCCTGAGTTCAGGAAAAATAAAGAAAAAAATTAAATTATGGCACAAAGCACATAGCATATGCTTTGTATACCGATAAGTGTAATAATCTACAATGTTTTTGTGTCATAAGTGGTATAAACAAACTTTCCACTAAGTGTATTGAAACATTTTTGGAACAAAGGAAATAATGACTAAGCACACTTCTAACGGAAATGCGGACCCTGTTTTTAAAAAAGCAAGAACTGTAATACTTAGACTAGTGCAGCTAACTAGTACATAAAAATCACACTAAACTGTTATAGCAATGTTCCAGAAGGGGCACAAAGCTCAGTTTAAGTGCATTTAAAAATCATAGGAATATATGAGGGTTTATTTGGTTTGTGCCAGATCTGGCACACCGTGCAGTTGAAGGGTTAACTATTCTTTCTTTTTCTATTGATCAGCTTTATTAAACTTTTCCCCAGGATGCCTCACATCAGTCTTGCTGATTTCACATTTGTAGCATCCAGTACTTGAATAAAGCAAGGTGGGGCCCCGGAGCAACATTACTTTTTGGGCCCCGTAATCCAGGGTTTCCATCGTAATGAAATTGACTCGTAAACGTAGTGTTTCATTGATTTCTATTCTCTATTATAAGTATGTAACTGATTTATCCGTTCTTTCTTGGGGGAGGGGAGCTTACTTAGTATCAGGGCCCCCACATCAATCCGTGAACCCCAGGACCAGATATTGTAATAGGCCCTCGCCCCTACAACACTCCATCCTCTAACAACTTATTAATGTTTAGACAGACATTTGAAATTTTAAAAATTTTGATTCATTTCTCAAGCAGTGGTCAGAATTTTTTTTGTAGTTAACTACAATTACTTCGTTAAAAATGTAGTCAACTATAGCTGCAACTTTTTTTTTCAAAAAGTACAACTACAATCTACTTTCGGAATGTCCATGGATGTATCTGAAGATAGTTTTAAATGTTGAAAATGGCCACGAAAATGGATATTGAGATGATAAATAAAAGTTATTATAAATGCAAAATATGCTTCCCTTTTTTGTCCTTTTGAAGCCATTGTAGTACAGTGGTGGATTTGGAGATTATGAAGCCCCTTTGTCCATTGCTCTTACAGTAAACATTTGTAGAACATTCCTTTCAGGGCTCCTAGCAATTGTCACATTTGTGATATGACCCCCCCCCCCCCCGCAAAATCTCGTCGTAAACTCGCGCGCAACACTTGCACCGCATGTGGGCTCCTCGGGCCAAATTTAGCATTATCGTTCCGAATATCACCGCACATTTTTTTTTTCCTGCGCTAAAAAACAATCATTTAACTTTGTTTTCAAAATTTTCATTATTTTTCATGCCTTAAAAAAGTTAAATAAGATATTTTATTTTAAAAATTCACCAATTTCAGCTCTTTGTAATATATTTTTGCTCGCTACTGATAAAACCTTCACAAGCTATTTCTCCTCTCTTTGCTCAAGTAAGATTCGGCCTTCTTTATCTGACGGCAAGAAACCGCTATTGTCCCTTTAAAAGACTCACTTCCGAGAACTTTCTGGGAGGGGAATCACAGAGTCACTGTTAGAGTTCCAGGAATACTAATCCCACAGGGAATGTGCTGCTGGTCTGTCAGGGATCCCTGCTGGTCTGTCATTTGATTACTTTTGATGTAGTCGCCAGTCTTGAATGAACTCAGACTGAGTCCTGTCGGGCGGCTTTGCAAATTTGCCATGCTGTTGTAAGGTTATCGCTACCAGATTTCCGTAAACAGGCTTTTTATTGCAGTCATTTATTACAGATGTCCAGATCAACTGAACAACAAAAGACTTCTTATTTTCCCATACCTTTTAAAAAAGGAGCAGAACTTATGACAACTGGCCAATTGTCGTGGAATCAGACGGACACTTTTGATCCAGCTGTCCTCGAGTTCATTTTCTGAGATTATTTTTCACTGATTACCATAACCAGGGCCCCCGGGAAAAATCGCGCGAGGGAAGAAGTGTGCAAGTCACGGAGGTCCCGCTATAACCAGTAACATTTACTATCACCAGGAACATTTACATTTATCTTCTTGCTCATACAAAATCCCTCAGCTTAGTGTACAAACATATCTTTCCGGTAAGTTTTATGTTTGTGTGCTTGTATTTCAATACTATATTTTGTTAACAAAAAATAATAATATAAATTGAAATTGATACCACTTGTATTTTTCGGGCAAGAAAGAGAGAGAGGTTGGCATGGCCCCTTCTCAGTTTTTTAGCAGCAATTTTAATTTATATCGCTGTTTACTATTTTTTGCTTTAATTGTTTCTTTCAATGCGTTTGTTTTGCATAACTTTTTCTTCCCTTTGCCTTTTTACACTTATTTTTTAGAAAAAGTGATCTATTTCTTCCCATATTATGGACAACGAGTTCTGTCAGTCGAGTTAAAAGAAGTATTTCTAACCGTCAGATAAGATGAAAGTGGTAGTTTTACTCTAAAAATAACTTTGTGAAATATGCCAATTTTCAGGAATTTTTCAGTTAGTCTGACCTTTTTTTATCGTTGAAAAGAGTGATCTATTTCTTCCCATAATTTGGACAACGAGTTCTGTCACTAGGATCAAAGGAAGTATTCCTAACTGTTAGATCACATGAAATTGTTAGTTTTATTCTAAAAATAACTTTGTCAAATATGCCACATTTCGGGAATTTTTCAAATATATTTTTTCTCCCTTCCGGCTATTCACTTGCTGCTTGCTCTTATCAATAGTCGATTAATGTCAACGATTTGTTGAACCGTAAACCATTATTATTTTGATCGAATGTATAACTTTTCGAGGGTTTTTGATTCCTTTTTCTCATATTTTTCCGTCTTAATTACTTCATATAAGGTCTCAAAATGCAGAAATTTGTATTCATTTCAAAATTTCTCCCGGGACACAATCTCCCGGACCCCCTGAATTTGGGAATAGTCCACTCTGAATCACACTTAAAAGAGGTCATTGCAGCAGTCTTCTCTCTTCTGTTACCCATCCCGTTATTACGTCAAAAAAACAGCATTATAAACACAAGGAAACAACACAGGGGGCTGTTATCAGCGAAAAAGACACAAAGTAAAAAAAAAAAAAAGTAGGTTTGCTACTTAAGTTTTCGGGAATGCAAAGGGGTCTGTAACAGTTTAGAGCACCTTTAAGTCTAAGTCCGCCCTGGTATCAACTGGTAATGGAGGAAAAAAAGTTGAATGAATTGTGTTTACAATTCATCGGAAAAGTAAGAGCGAATTTTTTCCGAAAAATCTAGGGAAGAGAGGTGGGGAAGAAGCAAAGGCTCCGTCAAATCTTTAGTTGCAGCTGCGGCCCTAAAGTTGGAAACTCCTTTTAAAAAAAGTATCGCAAATCTGTTCTTTCTTTTTATATTTTATTTAATGTAGGAAACTTTTAAGTTGAAAATGTTGGTTATTTCCTTTGACAGTATTTACTTTATTTACGTGAAAGCACTATTTATGCAAAAATAATAATAGTGTAACAATAATTATATAAAAATAATAATGTAAACATTATAAATACAATTTTAATTTATATCGCTGTTTACTATTTTTTGCTTTAACTGTGTTTTTATAATTTTAATGAGTGTGTTTTGCATGACTATTTTTTTCCCCTTTACCTTTTCACTCTTTTTTTTTTTTTTGGAAAGAGTTCTCCCATATTGGATTTCGAGTTCGATCTCTGGGGTCAAAGGAAGTATTCTTAACCATTAGATTACATAAAATTATTTGTTTTACTCCAAAAATAACTTCGTTAAATATGTCACATTTCAGCAATTTTTCAGATGTAGTATTTTTTCTCCGTTCCCTCTTCTCTCTTACTCTTATTCCTTGTCGATTAATATCAACGATTTGTTGAACCTCAAACCATTTTAATTTTTACCGAATGTATAACTTTTCAAAGGTCTTTGTTTACCTCTTTTTTGCCATATTTTTCCGTCTTATTGCTTCATATAAGGTTTCAAAATGCCGAATTTTGTATCAATTTTTCAAAATTTCTCCCGGGGGACAATCCCCCGAGCCCCCTGAAATCGGACTAGTCTACTCTACACCCCATTTAAAAAGAGGTCATTGCAAAATTCTCATCCCGCAATTAGGTCATTTTATCACTTACCAGCGAAAAAGACACACAAAAGCTTTTAAAAGTGCTGAATGAATTGTATTTACAATTCATCGGAAAAGTAAGAGCGCGAATTTTTCTCTTACGAAAAATCTAGGGAGAGGAGTGCGGGGAGGGGGGGGGAGATGCAAAGGCTCCGCCTGCACTCCTAAAAATTAAGGCGAGTATATATTATGCTACGACTAGCTACCGAATCTTTGGTTGCAACTGCGGCGCTAAAAGTTGAGAACTCCTTAAAAAAAAGTATCGCAAATCTTTTCTTTCTTTTTTTTTCTTTTATTACGAAAACTTTCAGTTAAACAGATAAAATTACGTCCTTTGACAAAATTTACGCTATTTATGTGAAAATAATTGTAGGAAGTTTAAGTAAAGGTTTGGGGAGGGGGGGAAGGGGGGGCCCCACAAAAAGTTGCATAGGGGCCCATGAAACCTGTCGACGGCCCTGCCCCTAACATCACTGAATATCAATCACTTTAAAAATTGTTTTTTAGGATTTCTATTTCGAAATGTTTCCAGGAGAGAGCCTCGGAGCTTTCATTCCCATAACATCATCAACGTTTGTCTATAGTTGCGTCTTTGGAACTTCAATTTCGAAAAACTACTGGGGGAGAGCAGTTGATTTTTCTGATTTTCAAAAAGTGAATCGGGGACGCCCGTAAGCCCCGTATCCTAACGTCAACAAATATCACCTAAAATCGCGCTTTTAAGACTTCAATTTCTAAAATTTTACTTGTAAGTCCCCAGAACCTTTCTTTCCCCAAACATCACCAGAGATTAGTCCAGGATTGGAAGTAAAAAATAAAATTTCGGGGGAGGGGGGGGGGGTGACCCAGAACTTCCAATAAAATGGGGGAAAATTTTCACTGTGCCCTTCCAGCCCCTAAAAAAATTTTCTGGTTGCGCCACTGCTACAGCTGTCAAGCGCGAAAGTTTCGCTCCTGCCAGCTAGTATTATTTCTGTAGCCTGTTTGTTTCTTTGTCAAATTCCATGGTTTACCCTTCATTTTAAAGCTTATCGTGCTGACTATTGACAAAAATTAGACACAGTGTCTATTTTGTATTAAAAAAATATTTTCAGTTTTTTATTACATAATTTCAAGGAATAGCATCCAAACACTGATATGCAGTGGCGCGGTCGGGTTGAGATGGTTGGGGTTTCGTTTCTTTTGCTGTAAAAGAGAAAACTGAATTCGGCCAATCTAAGTTGTTTCTATTTGGTAACAGTTGCTAATGCAGTGACCGCCGCTTATTAAAATCACTTTTGTTCCGAGGACATTTGATTTCATTAAGCTGCTGATTTTATAAACCGGAGTTTAAAAAAATTGCAAAAAGAAAAGGTTTTAAAGTTGAAACTCAAATGGAAAAAGAAATAAATGACTGTTGTCTCTTTTTATGTTGAGTTAATTAAAACACTATTTGAGAACTTAACTTATGTATAAATTACATTTTTTAAATTACACAGGGGCTTTAAAACATTGACTTATTGTTGTTTGAGAAACATAATTTAAAAGTAAAGATTTAACATCATTTGAGAGTTTATAAAAGGTTATAGAGTTTACAAAAGTTCTTTTTTCTTTCAGTATTACCTTCTCTTTACTCTAAAGTATGCCGTATGACAGCTATACCAGACAGCAACTTAAGTTGACACTGAATGTCACTACGGGCGGAGCCAATAAGAGCTCACAAGCAGTTAGCGATCTCCTCTAATTCGCCAAGTATGCTGTGACGTTTTATCTAGCTTTTTTTTGTTAGGCTAACGCAGGGGTGGCCAACCCGCGGCACGCGTGCCACAATATGGCACGGCAGAGCAGTAGCAGTGGCACTCGAAGACTTTTTGAAAAAAAATTAAAATTGAGGGGGAAATGTCGATCTCAAAAATATTGATAAAAACTAAAACCATTAAACTGATAAATATAATGATATTATCACGATTAAGTGTTAGGAGGCTGGCTTACAAATTGTCTTAACTACAATATTGCAAAGTACTTAGCGTTAGCTTCGGACATTCAACGAGAGCTATGTCGCTGCAGAGAATGCTTAGTAAAGCATATTTGTGCTTAATACAAATGAAACTTTCGATGCTGCAGAATGGATTCTTGATCTGCAATAGTTTCAGTTACGGGTGATGAAATAAAAAAAAAGTTAACTCTGTAACTAAAATTAAGACACCAGATTGGACAAAATTCGATATGGTTACACAAATGAAGACCCTTGAATTGTTTTTGTTACATTACTTGAAAATAATTTGGGGAAAAAAATTCAAAAGTGTCGTCGAATTATCTATCACAAACTCCTTTCTAAGGAACGAGACTTTTTCTCTGTTGGTAACCCTGTAGAGTTCACTGTATTAACAAACTACGAATTAGAGTTCTGAATGTTTTGTGAACTGTTCCCGGGAGAAAGAGGAGAGTATGGCAAATTGACCTTCATTGAAATGTGCGATAGCTATTCAAAGGAAAAATAGTCATAAAATTTTAGAGTTTTAGGAAGTGTGTTTTTCAAAATATCTGGAAAGAAAGCAACGAGGACTTGCTACTTAAGAATGAAGAATAGCAAATGAATTTAGCTATTTCATCTCTTATTATCCAGCGTTTCAGTAATTTTAATTTAAGATTGTGCAGAAAAAAGTTTCCTAAACCAGCATAGGCCATCTGCATTCTTTTATAATGAAACTTTCAGTTTCTTCTTCTCTACTTTGGAGAAAAAAGAATAAAAAATTAAAAATTAATACTGAAAGTTACAAACCAAATTTAATAATTTTCCGGTGATATATGGAGAAAATTTTATACACGTTTTAAAGTATTCATTCAGTGTTAGGTTTGATGATTTTCAGGATGATAAAAAAATGCTGATCTTATCAAATTCTTTGTCTATTTCTCAGCAAGACACTACTTGTTACCCTTCTGAAATCCAAATCTTAATTACTGACCTTTTGCAACGGTAATCAAATATACTTTATCTTACTTCAACAGAAAGCTATCCACGTTAGATAGAAATTTGGAAATTTGCACCAACAAATTTTTTTCGCATTTACACACTTTAGCCGTCTGGAGCTGTTGTAGATTTGGTTGAAAATACGTTTCTAAGCAAATTTTTTTGTTACGAATGCATCAAATCTAAATACCGTTGAATATTAATTGATAGCACTTGAAACATTTAAACTTCTTAGGATTCTCAAGAACTAATCCTAAAATTAAAGACTTGGTAAAAAGATACAGACTCATAAACCACATTCAGTACATACTGTTTAATTTTTAGAATAGAATGTTTGATGTAATTTGTTTCTATTTTAAGCATAAGCCAACACCTATAAAAGTGTTTATTAACGATAACTCTTAAGTTCGGATTTGTTTTATCTTTATTATCATTTTAAATTCAATTACTCAGATTTACGAGAAAAAATGTTTTATTTGAGTATGAATTATATAGTCAGCCAACATAAAATCTATTTTTAACTTTAAAAAAAATTTAGTTTGTTGGAAAAATGCAACGTGGCACGCTGAGATTTTTCTCTCCAGATGGTGGCACTACAGTGCCTAGATACCATACAGTGCCTAGATAGTGCCCCTCCTTCTAGGCACTGTAGTGGCACTCTCCCTAAAAAGGTTGGCCACACCTGGGCTAACGTCACGATGTTTTTGTCAAGAAACCTTGCAGTGCAGTATAGCGCTTTGCGCTTCTTTGACATCAACTGAAGAAGGCTAATGGAGTCATTTCACGTGGCGTCACGAGTCACGTGATGAACTTGTTTGCCTTTAGGAGCATTCGTTTTTCAAGTGAGTGATTCCGTACCGCTCACCGAATGGGGGTTGCATGACCGATTCGGATTTTCTTTAAATTTTACACACAGGTTGATTACATAGAGGCATGAAAAAGTCCAAATTTTTAGGTTCCTGCTCCACTTATTTTCTGAGATACAGGCCCTCAAAGTTGGTCCGCCCACCCAAAATACAAAGAAACTGATGTTACTTAATCATTTTTCCAAAAAATTCTACTCATGCAATATAAAAGTGTTATATGTCTGTGGAAACTAGTTACTGCAGGCACTCAGAAAAAAAATACTAAAATGCTTATAATGAAAATTGCTAAGGTACAGGGCTCTTTGAAGTTGCCACCACAAAAACTTGATTTTGCCGATTTTGCTAAAATTAAGGAATTTATTCCAAAAAAAAGGAAGACATAACCAAAGGTTTACTCACTTTCTGGTAGTGTACAGATGTTTACTATAAATGGTTACACAATGCGTAGCTGGGGTTTCTCACTCCTTCTTAGAAATATTTGAGCTTAACGACAAGATATAAGGCAAAACGTGCGATTTTGGCCACCTTGGCAGCCATTTTTCTCATGAAAGGGGAGCAGTAGAAACTTTATTAGTATTTTTAAAAATAAGCTACTGATGTGTTAGCTATTGATAAGAAAAGAGTTTACTTTTGGTTATTTCTTTCATTAAGAGATGTCTGCTGACAGTATATGCATGTTTTTCGCGACGACCATTTGCTTGTGTTCCCCCTCTCACAGACTTAAAATTAATCAAACTAAAAAATAATGATGTATCTATTAATAGCTGTATTATCTATCTACCCAGTATGTCATAAAATTTAATTTATTAAATCATTGAACAATAAATTAGATATGTGATGAAAACAAAAAATAGAATTTCTCCGATGCCCTGAGCATTATGTATTCATAATCTCCCCAAAAACAACAGTGTTGTAAAAATATCCCCCGCCAAGAAAACCTTAAATACTCAGCCTTAAAAAGTTATGATATCGAGTTTTCCCGCCAAGTTTGTGCCAAACTACAACTAACCTGTATGAAAAGTTCTTTTAAATTGTTTTCTGTCCTGCCAGGCGGGAAACTTGGCAGGACTGAAAACAATTTAAAAGAACTATACATACAGGTTAGTTGTAGTTTGGCACAAACTTGGCGGGAAAACTCGATATCATAACTTTTTAAGGCTGAGTATTTAAGGTTTTCTTGGCGGGGGATATTTTTACAACACTGTTGTTTTTGGGGAGATATCACATGTTTTTGCATTAATATTATTTCTTTGCCTGTTTTCTTTTTCTCTTCAAAATTTATTTTGCATGTTTTTTTTTTTTTTCCCTTCAACATTTTTCTTGGCGATCCGACATATGTGGTTTTCTTGGCATGCATTTGGTGCAAAAGTTCAAGGATCTTCTTCAGTCTAGGATAAATTTGAAATCAATCACAATGTACCACCCGAACCGATGCAAAACAAAACTAGTTGCTAACAATACTACGATCAAATTAAAAGTTTAAACAAAAAACCCCAACCCTTACTGCCGATCTCATATTAAAATGAACTAAATTAAAGATCCCTTTTAAAAGCCTTATGCAATAAAATCAATTACAAATATTTTATTTGTTAACAAATAGAAACTGGCAACAGATGAAATTTCAATCATTGAGTCTTCTTTCCTCGCCGCCCAACAATGACAACATAAATGCTCAGATGTTGAACAGAGCTAGTAGATAGAAATCGGACCAATTTTAAGCATTAATAATTCCGGGGTGCGATGACCCCGGGGGGTAAATTTTGGGAAAACGTCCTCAATGTCTCATCGAGAATATTCATACCAAAAATCAACACTAAAGACCCCCGGGGGGAAAAGATACGAAAAATAAAAACGAGGGGGGAGGGGGTGGGGGGTCGAAAAACCCCCTATGCCGAGCTTTGGGACAAAATAAATGTGGGTGCAAAATGAGAGCTCAATCCGAGTTACCGTTTAGTCTGGACCCCTGTCAAACAATTTTTAAAAAGTGCGAAAAATAGCGATTTTATAACATATATCACCCCTCCCCCTGAGGGTCCTGGATGTTTTGCTTTAGTATGTGCCGTCAGGGGCCGCTGGAGATTGAGTATACCAAAAATGAACTCTAAGGATCTTTATGGGGCTGAGATACAGAGGGGTGAAAACCTCGGTTTGGTTACTCGCGTAAACAGTTCTTAGTCGCTCTTTTACATTTTTATTGGCGACGGAAATTTCTTGGCGGCTTGTGTTTGGTTTTCTTGGCGGGGCGGGACGCTCCCGCGTCCCGTGATTATAAAGCACTAAATAATTTCTTGAAAAATCAATTAAAATAAAGGACTTCTAAATATTTATCTCATAAGCAATACCCAATCTTGTGATTATGATATTCCTGATTGGCTCTGAACAGGATATCCTTGTTTTTTGTTGCCTTATTATTTTATAGAAAATAGAATTTATGCTTCATGGTATCTGTGAACTAGTATTTTAGAGAGTAAACTCTTGTCAGTTCTTATCAGTGCACGACACTTGTCAGTTTTGTAAAGATCAGTATGGGATTAAATTAGTTGTACTAGTTTTAATTCTTCAAGCATTGCTGCATATCAATTAATTAATTTTTTTGAATATTTAACTGTTAATAAGATAAAATGGAATTCGATGTTGAAATAAATAGCTCTTTATCACCATGGCTCAGTTAGTAGCACATCAAATGAAATTTGTCGTAAAATATCCTACATCAAACGAAAAAGCCTCATTTATTTTCTTGATATTCATGTGATATTCAAGAAATTCTGCAATTAAAAACAGGAATATCCCAATAACAAGATTGGGTACTGCTTATGAGATAAATATTTAGACTTTCTTTATTTTAATGGATTTTTAAAGAAATTATTTAGTACGTTATAATTATGAATGCATAATGCTCAGGTATCGGAGAAATTCTATTTCTTGTTTTCGTCAAATATCTAATTTATTATTCAATGATTTAATAAATTAAATTTCATGACATATTTTGTAGATAATACAGCTATTAATGAATACGTCATTAGTTTTTGGTTTAATTAATTTTACGTCTATGAGAGGGGAATACAAGCAATTCAAAATAACTTTCTTTATTAATTTTTTTATGATAGTTTTTTTATTATTGTGTTTCAGCGAAGCGATAGGGTACTTTGCGTAGTGGCGTGGTCTTTATTTTATTTCTTAGGGGACCCAGATTCATCTCTCAAAGGGACTATAAACATTAATTATTTTTCAGTAAAGAAACTTTATAATAGATTATGTTATTTATTGAAATTGTTAATCAGTAATTAATAATCAGCAACAATAAATTTCCAATTAGCACCTATTTGTAATTATGAGAACTTCATTATTTATGCATAAGTTGAACTATTCAATATTTTCATAATTAGGAGTCATAAATACTGAAGTATTTTTACCTGCTAAATAGTTCATTTAAATTCACACATAAAAAGTTCTAACATTAAAAATTGAACTATCTCATTTTCAAAAATATTTTCTTTGGTCATTGATAAATCAGAGACTTTGATTTCACTGCATTTTGACATCACAGAGATAAGACTATTTAAGGGGTGGATACTTTTTCACAGAAATTCTTTCAAAAATTTTTATGACTAAATTTTAAGCTAACACTGGATTTCAGCTTTCCCCTTTGCGTAAACAGTAAAAAAATCATTTTCGTTATTAGGATTTTGAAAACTAATTGACGAAACAAATTTCTTCGCACATTACGAGGCCTTTTTTATTGACCTCCGCATACCGGTAAACAGAAACACTTTTGTTATCACCATAACTTTGAGAAAAAATTTTTCCTTCATTCAAAATATTCATCATTCCAAAATTAATTAAATATATTGGTTAATCAACGATTGAAAAACTCGATGATGCTCTCATTTTCAATAAAAAGAAAAGAACACGTTGAAATCACCATTGAAAAAGCGGGGGAAAGCGAAAGATAAACAAGTCCATCACGTGATGATTACCAGTAGCGCTCTCTGGTGGTGAAATGACTCCATTTGACACTATGACTGAGGTTTCTTCATCTTCAGAGACCGATTCTTCCACTTCTTGGCGTGACATAACTCGAGAATTTATTATTTCTGTCGCAATTTCAGTCAGATTTTTCTGACCTGATGTTTGCAAATAATCATCTATCGAAACATAAGTGCGGAAACTGTTAATCAATTTCTTCGTCGTTGATTATTTCCGCTATGGAACCGCTTTTAACACATACTCTATGAAAGCTTGATTTTATAAAACGGCGCTAATGATTTTATTAAAGGATGGTTTTAACATGTTTTGATATAGTAATGATTCTGTTTTTCCAGATTTGATTTTATAAAGCGGCTGATTTTATAATCCAGTGAATTTATTAGTGGCGGGCACTGTGACATACATGGTGTATTTTGTTTGATTATGTACTGTACCCAGAATTTGTTCATATGGCGAGTCACTTTCCCTTTCTTAAAAGAAATATGAGGCAAGTGCAAACCACGTAATTACTTTCAATTCACTCTTACTTTTCTTATAACTCCTACTCCATTTGCGTATTCCTTTTGGAAACTGATCAGTCTTATGCTCAAAAGAACAGACCACACACACATACAAGGAAAAGCGTATTTGATGGATAACCTCCAAACAGGTTTTTTTTTTTTTTTTTTTGTAAAAACTGGAAAGCGAGATGTCAAAGTAGATTCGACATTCTAGAGCAGGGCTTCTTAAACTATGGGTCGCGACCCCATTTGGGGTCGCGAGATATTTTAATGTCAAATATTTCTATATAGTATATCTATACCATTTTATAACATCATTAGAGTTGGCGGAATACAGTAGACTTGCAGCGTCTAGACATGCGCATTTGTTGAAGGTTTTGAGCTATTCGCGTTTAAAATCATGGATAGATGCAGGGTCGGATTAAATATTTGGAGGCCCATAGGCATTTGAAATGAGGGGGCCCCTTCACCATATGGATTTGATAAATGAGATTTTAAATAACTGATATATATTGTGCAAATATATTTTAATCATTTAAAATTGTTATTATGGAATACATAATCAATCATAATGATTTATTATGTTACAGGTGTAAATAATGTTAATGGTGAACAAGGCTTAATTTGAATAAAGAGTAAAGCTCCTGCACTTACAAAATTTAATATTTTAGGCGAAATTCATGCTATTATCTATGTTGTGGGCACTTTTGGACTTTAGCAGTTTTTTTGGTAGAAATTATGCCCTGGTGATGAGCAAGAAAGTTGGATGGCAGTATGAACGTTTACTTAAGTTCTATTCGCAAATTGCATCAAATAATGTTCTTAACATGCAATCGTTTAGCTCAGTGCTATCTAAAGTTAAGTTTAAAAAAACTAATAAATACGCTTTTAGAGTTAATCAACCTATATTTCATGACACTCTAACTGATTTCCCTCTGGTTTTCAAAACTATTCAATATCCACTAAGTTTACATGCACCTGCAATATATTAAGATGTAATATAATTTAGCTTTTAGTATATATAATAGTATATTAAATATATTACTTTTATATTTGTAAAGAACGTGAATTTTATCTTTTATTCAGAGTTACATACATACATACAAACAATATCACAAAAGCGTATTAAAAAGGATATCTTCAGGATTTCTCGGGGCCCTTTTAAAACCCGGGGCCCGTAGGCAACTGCCTACGTTGCCTATTTAGTAATCCGGCCCTGGATAGATGTCGCTGTAATGAGGTGGACATGTGCGTGTTTGTTCGGGCTATTGTTTGTTTACTTGCATATTTGCAACAGGAAATCCTATGTGAATGGAAAACAAATTAAATCTTATGAAAATCTTTAATTTTGTTGATGATTCGGGTCGTTCCAGATTCATAACTGAATAACAATTTTCCATTTCAATCAATGGGGACTATGCTAAAGAAGCATAGTCCCCATTGATTGAAACTTTTTTTTTGAAACTATAATAAATACAATTGTATAATTTTTTGTGCAATTTTTAATTTTAGATTTTTGTATGTTTCAAAACGAATTCTAAACTTATATATTTTCATATGTATATGTATATTGTTACCTAATAAATAAATAATCAAAAAATATTAATTTATTTTTCTTTTATATTTGTATGGGGTCGTCAAGAAACTCGCAGTCATAAATGAGGTCGTGAATGACAAAAGTTTAAGAATCCCTGTTCTAGAGGTTAGAAATCTTCATTTAGTAGAGCTACTGTGATTCTTAATTTTTTAACATGAACACAGAGTGTTTATATAAAAGTGATGATGGTGTAATAGAAATAAGTTTCAGATTATACCTACAAATCAATCCTTTTAAACAATATCAAAGATCAAATTTTACTGGCAGAAGAAGCCAGATAAGATGAACAAATTATATATTTGAAAATCAAGAAAGGAGATTTGAATCTTTGCTTTAAAATGTGCAAAAAAAAAAAAAAAAAAAGTAGAAGAGAGATAAAGTCCAGATGTAATAGAGATCACGGTGTAAAATAGATAAATTATATTAATTATGTTTCTGGTGCTTACACAATAAAAGTAGAATGAATGGAAAAAAAAAAAGAGTAGAAATAGTTGTTTTAAAAAGAGAATTTTTTTCAGTTGAAAACTCATTTATTGCATTTAAGTCAATTATTGCACTATATTTTGAACACCCTCATTTTCATGAATTTTTTAAATGAAAAATTGAAATAGTTCTATGCAACTAGATTAGAATCAAATTTTCAAGTTTAATCTATTTTTAAATCCATATTTTAATGTTCACATCAGGTCATTCTACAAAAAACACAAGTTTTTAAAGTTGTAATTTTCAAAAAAAAAAAAAAAAAACAATCTTTTAATTTTGCTTTAAATTACTTTATATTGCTCTTATTAGACACATTGTAACTCACATAGATGGTCATTCTTTTTTATTTATTTCAGCACTTTCTTTTGAAATTAAAATTTTGGATGCGAACAGAGGGTAAACATATGGAACGGAGAATGCCCTTATGCTCTTTATAAATGTTCACATTAAGTTTTCGTAGATTAAATTAGTTTCACTGATTGTTCATTGCAAAATGCTTTGTTGTATAATAGAATAAAGAAACATTTTTTGCAATTATTGACCACCTTTTCATCTTAAATAATGTGTACTCAAATTTTTGCAAAAACCTGTATGTTCTGCAAGGAACCTATTTGGACCGATTAAAAACAAATATCTCTCTTATAATTCATTTTTTTTTAAAGTCGTACTCTCCATTATACCTCCTTTATCTATATTGTATATACATCTATACTGTAACGGAGGATTCGTATATGAAGGATACAAATAGTTATCTTTTCCATGTTTTGATTTAGGGTTCACGCATCTCTGTTGCTTAGAATTTACTAAAAGATGTGATTTATTATTAACCAAAATTAAAAAAAATAGTATATAATAGGGATGCACCGATTAATCGGCTTAAAAAATATTTTTTAAAAAATACCTTCAGCAAGAAACTACGATGAACAGTTTTATTAACAGTAAATAAATGCAATTTTATGCAATCCTCACTAAAACATGACGTATGAATGTGTACAGAATAAAAATAAAACAAATAGTTCATACAGTATGTAAAACTGAATGGAATATTAAAAGATGACCCTAACCGGTGATATTCATGTGACACTATTAGAAATAATTAAATTCCTGCACTTTGATATTGGAATGTGAAAACATGAGCATATTTCATTTCATTTATAATCAGCAATATTTTGCTGATCAACCTGAGGACAAAATATGTTTTAAATAAAATTACTTTAACTATGACTTGAACAAGAAACTGCGATGATTAAATTTATCAGTAAGAAATAAGTAATTTTCTGTAAGTATAAATCTAACATGCTTTACAAATGTAGTGAGTAAAAACAAAACAAATTATTCAAAGAATGAAATATAACAGAATAATCCTCATAGTTATAAATTTTTTAACAAATTTATTTTCCTATTTTTAATTAATATACAAATAAAACAATGTTGCAACATATTTCATGTGTTCTTTTCTCCTTAGCACAGTGCTTTTAGATAACCTCTAATTTTCACAAAAAATAAAAGTCTTCAACTAAATGAAAGCTAATAATTGAAAAAAAATAAATAAATAAATATATTTTTTTTTAAATTAGAGTGCTCACCACAGCCTTCTTTGTATTTTTTGAAAAACTTTATGTCTTGTTAGCATAATTGACAATTTGCTAATTATGGTATGTGTTAATGCAATTTTATTAATAATAATATAAAAAATGGTTCAAAGAAATGAGACGAAATTTTGAAATTATTTTGGGAAAATTAGGAAAATCAAAAAAAAAAAAAAAAATTCTCTCAGAAATAAATTGGTAACTGTAAGAATGAAGGCTTTCATGGCTGCTGTCAATATTATTATATGAAGATTCCGAGCTGTTGTGCCATGGTGTGAATGGAATTCTATTCAGACCAAGACAGCACAGCCTGGAAGCTCCATATATTAATAAATTGGTAACTATTTTTAAAACTGGAATTGTGAAAGAAAGAAGGGAAAAAAAGGGTGAAATTGGTAGTATTAAAAATAATCATGATCATTAATTGGCTCGTCCGATTATTAACAGCCGTTAAATAGGTAATCAGCCAATTTGCTTATTGGTGCATCCCTAGTATATAATTAATTCTTACCTTTTAAAATCAAGAACAGAGTGATAGGCAAAAGTTAATGACATATTTGGCTTCAGGAAGAATAATGCTCGATTTCTTTCACACTGTTATGGTCAAGACTTGAAACTGGCAGCCTGTGATTCTAAATCTCTGTAATAAGCTGACAAATTTGCTATCTATTGGGAATTCTTGTACTTATTTAGATCCTGAACGGAGGATACAAGAAAGACTGACAGTGACTCAAAGGATTATTAATGCTATATATATATATATATATATATATATATATATATATATATATATATATATATATATATATATATATATATATATATATATATATATATATAATATCAGAATTGTAAGAAGAAAGACGAAGAGACCACACCAAAAGCTTTTTGGTCTTTCGACCACTCTTGAATCCCCCACGGCTGATGAGCTCTGGATTTAACCTTTCTCCTTTCACTTCTCGTAATGTGCCATTTTTACTATTTGTTTGTATTATATATATATATATATATATATATATAATATTTTTATTTATTTATTTTGTAACATAATCATTTTAAACTATAAAAAAAAACATCTAATGATTTAAATTACTCTATTAAATAAGTTATACATTTTTTGCTTTGAGCAAATAAATGAGAATTAAGCAGTAGGAAATGTGTCGTGACATGTAACGGAGGCATTAAAGTATATCCCTCTGTTTATTGAAAAAAGCAATTAAAAAAAATTAAACCATTATTAATTTGTATTATATATATATATTAGGGTGGAGCGAAAAAAACAAAGTTTTTATTTTCGAATCGTAATAGTGCGGAAAAGTTGCGATTGGTAAAGACTTACAAAACAAAATAAAAATTTTTGAAATCGGATAATATCTTCCGATCCCGCAACGAGCCTGAAATTTTGAAAAAATCAATATTTTAATGTGTTTTTAGCGATTTTTAAAAAATTTTGTTTCAATGTTTTATTTTAATGCCCTTTGGACGGAAAAGCTACGATTGGTGAAGCCTTCTGAAATTTTAAAAAAATATTGTGAGATCAAAAAATACCTTCTGATCCAGGAGCAAGCCAGAAAAACCAAAAAAATTGAAAATATTTAGCTTTTTTAGGGGGAATTAAAAAATTAAAAAAAAAATTTCTCGTTTTTTTTTTTCTTCTTTTATACCTGGTATCATAGCGTAAAGAATTTTAAAAAGAACTATATTAGTCTTAAACATTAATTTTTTCTTGATTTTTTAGGTATCTTCTAAACATGCAAAACTGCCATTCTTTACAACAATGAAACATTAATTATACATTTTTCCAAAATTTCTACAATCCTGTACAAAAACCCTCTGTATAAAACACAAACGCGCAAAATAAACACTAATTTTAATCACTAAACTATAAACAATTTTAATACCTAACTAATTATATACAATTTCTTAACCGCCTTTTGAAGTCTGTGCCTTCTATAAACTGTTACCTAACCTAACTGACTGCCCACAGAATCCTTTAACATTAATTTAATTAAAAACTAATTTTTGTTCAGTCTTTAAAATTAAACCTAATTAGGTTAAGTACTGTATAGAATGAGACTGCAAAAGGCAATTAAAAAATAAGACTAACATATGAGGTACGTATTAAAATAGTTTATCGTTTAGAGATAAAAAACATTGTTCATCTTATGAGTGAGTGTTTTGTTCAGTGGATTTTTGTACTGAAAAAGTTAAACAAATTTAATTAACAGGCATGGGTAAGAAGTTGTACGTAAATATTATGTATTCAATGGCGGTTTTGTTTTTTATTTAAAAATAATTTTGGGCATGAAAAATTAGAAATCAACAAAATCTAAAATTTGTTTTGTCTTCTATACTAATAAATTCATTATATTTATGGCTTTCACATCAAAAGTGTTTCAAAATCATCACCGAGATGCTCTACAGTAACCTTTTAAGCACAAGTTTCCATTCAATCGTGTTTCAAATGTTCAGTTTTCATGATAACATGTTTTAATATTTTTTGCATAAAGCTAATGGGGGTGTGTGGAGCAGGCCTTTCCCGCATGCCATCTCCTTGTCAAATGCTTTCCAATCCTTAATTTTTGTTACAAGTTGCCCCACTTTGCTTGGGACTGTAGGAACCAACATAACCTTAAAGCAAACTTAAAGCAACTAAAAAGCACAAAATAATAGATAACATTTGCATAAATTTTTTTACCCATGGCTATTAATTAAATTTGTTGAACTTTTCAGTAAAGATCCACTGAAAAAAATACTCACTCATAAGATGAACAATATTTTTTATATCTAAACAATAAACTATTTTAATACCTACCTCATTATATGTTAGTTTCTTAATTTTTAATTGTCTTTTGCAGCCTCATTCTATACACTACCTAACTAGGTTTAATTTTAAAGAGCGAACAAAAATTAGTTTCTAATTAAATTAATGTTAAAGGATTCTGTGGGTAGTCAGTCAGGTTAGGTAACAGTTTCTATGATTTGAAAATGTTTCATTGTTGTAAGGAATAGTAGTTTTGCATGTTTAGAAGATACCTAAAAAAAATAAAAATTAATGTTTAAGAGTAATATAGTGCTTTTTAAAATAATTTACGTTATGATACCGGATAAAAAAGAAGAAAAAAAATGAGAACAGTTTTTAAAACATTTTTTAATCCCCCCTCAAAAAAGCTGAAAATATCAAATTTTTTGGTTTTTCTGGCTTGTTCCTGGATTAAAAGGTATTATTCGATCTCACTATATTTTTTAAAATTTCAGAAGGCTTCACCAATCGTAACTTTTCCGCCCAAGATTATTAAAATAAAACATTGAAAGAAAAAACATTTAAAAAATCGCTAAAAACACATGAAAATGTTCATTTTTTAAAAATTTCAGGCTCGTTGCGGGATTGGAAGATATCATCTGACTTCAAAATTTTTTGTTTTGTTTTGTAAGTCTTCACCAATCCCAACTTTTCCGCACTATTACGATTCGAAAATAAAAACTTTGTGTTTTTCGCTCCACCCTAATATATATATATATATATATATATATATGGGCTTTTGGTGTGGTCTCTTCGTCTTTCTTCTAAAAATTCTGATATTTTATATATATATATATATATATATATATATATATACATATTCATAAAATCATTGTTTAAATTTGTCATATGCTTCTAAATCTCATAAAAACTGTCTAAAAATGAATATTTTTGAAACTAATTTTACCCTGGACTTAAAAAAGCATTTTTTTTTTTTTTTGTAGAATTGCTCATTCAAAAAACTAAATGTTAATGTCAAGTTTTTAATCAACAAAATATATCTTTGGTAGTTTTTATGCTGCTTTTGATATTCGTTCACAAAATATAATTTCACTAAAATTTAGTTTGGATACAAGGGGACAGGACGGTAAAAACCAGGTTTTTTGCTGCATTATTCGAAACCTTGCCAGCCCTGTAGCTAAGTTGAAGCGCTAAGTGGTGAGGGAATAGTAAACTTCGTTTTTAAAGGTTGTAAAATGGTTATTAACGTTGTAACAACCGCTTAAAAACGTTTAAAGGTTATTTGTGCTACCTGGGTACATATATATATCTTTAAACAATCCATTCCTCTGTTATGTAAAACATTCACTTCACAGATCTAAAATCAGAACTTTTTTATGTCTGTCAGTTTTGTATTTTAACTCAAAAAGTGCATTTTGAAACAAGAGCACATTGAGAGCAATTTTTTACTTTCTTTAAAAAAAAAGGTTTTAAGAGCAATTAACAAACAATTCAATATTTTTACATTACATTGTTTCAATACAGCTTCTTTTGCTCCCTCTCTCTGAAAAATCTACAAAACACATTTTGTAGTATAAATGCTAATTCTTTTGAATATAGGGATGGTTGAACCAGTCTCAATAATTTTAACACTGTCAATATTTATTTTAATTTACGACTCAAAAAATAGCACCTACAGTAGGGTGGTTCACAAGCCTATGGTAAAAAAAAAAAAAGTTTTGTCCTAGAGGTCACGGCGGTGGCTCATTTTTTTTACTTTTATCCGCCCTATTATACTGCCAAAATTTCAACCTCCTACTTGAATAAAAAGACGGGCCGGCCACCTCGTCTAGTGGTCAGCGACGTCTGACCGTGATGCGGTGGCCCCGGGTTCGAGTCCCGGCTGGGGCATGGGCGTACTTTCTCTCTCTCATGTCATTGTCCTTTCTGTGTGTGTGAAAGTGAGTTATGAATGAATGCCTACCCTATGAACGGGTCCTTATGGCATGTGTGTTGAGCATAAAATCGGTCTTCCACCTAAAATGGTGCTCTTAAAAACGGAAGCCGTATCATTACCCCATCCTTCATGGACCTGGTCTAGCTCTGCTGACCAACGGGGGCATGTAACAACAACAACATAAAAAGACGGTGCTCAAAGCTCATATAGTTCTCCAGTTTTTGCCAATTACAAGCGTTTTTCGGTTCAGCAGCAAAAAAAAAAAAAAAAAAAAATTCCGGGTGTTTTCCTATTATTCTTGCTGATTCTTATGTTCAATGATCCCCTGAATCCTGATATGGCCACCTTTTTCCCCCATTGCCTACCACTTTTCGAAAATAGCGCCCCCCCTCCCCTCCCATTTTCATTAGATTTCGACAATTTCTTAGATATTATTTGAAGGGGAAGGAAGCATTATATTTACCATTAACATTCTTCTATAGGGGTAGACAGGTGTAAAGTTCAAAATCATAAACACTTTTTGCAAGTAGGGAGATTCATGGGGGTATTTTCCCCTTCCCTCCGTAAAATATTTAACATATCATCAACAACTCATTTTTTCCAGCTTCCAAATTTTGCTTATTTTTTGTGCAACACAATAATATCGGACTGCCTTCTATGACTCCCACCAGGGTTCGTAAATATCGTGATATTTTCGAAAATATCCGATATTTTGATAGATATCCGATATTTTCAATTTGCGCAAGCTTAATTCTTTAAATAGTAACTATATCCTCAAATCAATGTTATTTATTTCCTTAAAAAAGTATTATTACAGTACAGACTAAAAATTAATGTTTCTTTCAATATTTCTCTACATAAATATACATTAAAATTTACATACAATGAAATGTTACTTTTTTTTTTAAATTTTTAAGTATGTTATATAAGTTGGTAAGATAAAGGAATGTAAAAAGTTTAGATTAAAAATTTTAATACTAAGACCTCTAAATTAATTAAAAACTCACTAAGTGGCAGTCCTTCATATTAGATGGATATGCTCAAAAAATAAATAAAATAAAACTAAATCATTATTTTTGTTCAAAAACATTAAAATAATACTGAAAACTTTTTTCAATTCAAATTAGTGTTTTGAAAATGATTTGAAATTCTAAGGTCACCTTTAACGGTTCATTTTTATTTATTTTAATACTGTTTTTAAATTATAATCATTTCTTCTTCCCTAAGAATTATTTCAAATTTGGAATATAAAATTATGAATTAAAAAAAAATACTTTATGTATTTGTTTTTAATAACTTAATATTTTTATTTCTAGCTAACTTAGATTTCTTTTTCTCTCTTTCATATTATTTATTATTTTATTTTTAGCAACTTTAAATTTAAATTAACATTAAGTGACTTTACTTTAGTATTAGCTGTTTCACTTAGTTTTCTTTTGTTAGCTATTTTAACAAAAGTAAAACATCTGTTGTTTAGCACTAGCACACATTGTACTAACATTAGACACATTTCCATATTCTGATTAACTTTTTATTTTTAGCTAGGCATTTTTCATCTCTATTCAAGTTGTTTTGTAACTTTCAATTTTATTATCAGAAAATAAAAAAGGAATGTTATATTATTACATCATACTAAAGAAGACAGCATTAACATGATGAAGACAATTTTTCTATTGAAAATATCGCATTTCAAAAAATAAATATCGAAAATATCAAAATATTGTGATATTTTCAGAATAAATATCGGATATATATCATGATATATATCGACTGATATATACCAGCGAACCCTGACTCCCATGTCCAAAAAATTTTTCAAGCTGTAATTTTTTTTTCAAAACATTGGAAAAATCTCATGTTACATATGAGTTGCACCGCAGATTTCCTTCCATAAAGAAAATTTCAGTATTATTTATATTCATTCCTGTTGTGTTTGAGCGATTGCCGTTAAGGGGAAATGGAGATCATACTGGAATTCAGTGGAGCATTTTACATAAGAAACAGAAAGAAACGTGTCAGATACATTTGTTCATTTTGTGTCGAACAGTGTTGTTATACTGAAATTTGCTAGAAGTTTTTAATTAAAGCCAAAATATTTAAACTTCTTGCTATGCAATTCAACTTTCTATGTATATTTATATATAGATTTTTTTTTTTTTTTGAGAGAGAGAGAGAGAGACTTTAGTATTGAATATTTTATTGTCTCAGCAAGGATAAGTACTCAATTTTCTTCAACAGCAGGTAAAAAAAAAACTGCTTACTGTCCTCGTTATTGAAAAAAATTCTGTTAAATTCTTGAATTATTTGAACATTTTCCTCAGCAACGTTATTCACCATAATTTATTTATTTCAATTTTTTCTTTTAATTCTGTGATTGATATTATATTTTCATTCGTTGGGGCGCAGGACGAAGAATGTTAGAAAATAATCCCTAATATTCATGTTTGAAAAAAATCCAATTGTTCTGTACTACACTTGCTACATTTCACATCTTTATTTTTATAATAACTTGCTTTTCTTTCAACTAGAATTTTAGAATTTGATACAAAAAACTACGTCAAACTAATTAATTCACCAGAAAGGTGTCATAAGTACTTTAATAAAACTGTCATAGTTGTTATTTCAATTTCCATGTCGTTCATATCTTATAAGGATTTTTTCCAAGTTTAGATATTCCCAGAAGTATTAATAGCAAATAGAGCATCTATTAAAGTTCAATCTATTTGTTTTACTGTACAAAAAGGTGCTAAAACTGTAGGAAGTGTTGTACCTAGGTTTTTCTCTCATGATTAGATTATATAAAAAATCTCGTTCTTATATAGGAACATACATATTTTGAGGCGTATAAGAGACTGGATTTTCTCATATAGGCTCCCTAATTGACTAAAAATAACTCAATTATCTCTTTATAATCAGCCAGAGTGATCATAGCTTTATCTATAAAGTTATAAAAAGCTTACAGTTGAAGTTTCAAACTTGTTAAAGTATTTTTTAAGTTCTATGTGCAACATTCTTTTTTTTTTTGTTTATTTGTTTAATTCTGTGCCAAACATTTTTTCGCTTTAAAGTTATTAAAAAGAATAGAACTTGTGAGGAATATGATGGCCAAAGTAAGCATGAAGTAAATATCTTTGCCTAAATTTCAGATTAGTTCTATGCTAGACTAGCTACAATAGTTTATTTTGTGCAATTAGTTTTTATAATTTAATTCATTCTTCTTGTGATACTGTTAGCCCTATTAGTTTAAAACTTGAATTCTTGCAATTTTCTTCTCCGCATCCCACTACTTTAAAAGTCTAAAAAACATTTTGCACAGCTCTTCCACAACTCTATTTTGGAAAGCGTAAGTTTTGAAAATCATAGCACGAGATGTAGACGAGTAGTACTGCAATCTACATTGTACGCTGCGATCTACTAAATAATCGATTGTATCAAAGGTGTTGCTATATAGATTCAAACGATTAAGAATCCAATTGTTTGAACTAATATTTATGCGTTGGAAAATGAAAATAATTGAAAAAAAAAATCTCTTCCAAGAAAATGGTCTCTTTAGTTAGAAAAACTCAAAAATTGAAAATTACGAAAAAGCGTAAAAATGAAGGGTGCTTGAGTACCATCTTCAATTAAGAGTAGGGAGCTGAAATTTTAGGGAAGTGATCTCATACATAAATGTAAAAAAAGTAGGGTGCGCCTTGGTCCGTAGCAAAAAAAATTTTTTTTTTGAACCACCCTAACCTACAGTGCACAATTACTATAATGAAATCACATGGTACATTGAACAAATTTTAGTTCAGAAAGTGGTCTTTCAGTAGTGCTGAGTAATTTTTCAGAAATCAATAACTTTATTTTTTAAATGGTTTTCATGAAGAATGGAGAGCTAAATGAACTCCCCTTTTAAAGAAAGTTCTTTGTTTGTAGTTTATTTATTTTTTGTCATAAAGAAAACAATAATGACAGCATTTTTCTCACCAAGAACATGGCGTCTTTTGATCCACTTTCAGAAAACCCACAAAAGACGAAAACGTTGTTAAGTAGAGTTTTTAGCAAGAGCCAGAATTTGCTCACCCATTTACCTCTTCCTATTAGAAATCCTAGGTTCAAGAATAGGGTTTTTGATTGATTTCATTTTTATTGAACACAACAACGGGCAGTGTTAGAAATATGCGGTTGTTAGTCGTATTTTCAGACGTAAAATTTTCCTTTTACACATAAATTTTTCATAGGGAACTCGATTTTTCAATTTTATTTTTGTATGATAGCTGCTGTACTAGGTAAAATTCGCCAAGTAATGCATTCCTAAAAATTTTAATATTGTTTTCATCACAGAAAGTTTAAATCCATCATTGCAGATACTGATTGACGAACCCAATCTTCACAGTGAATTAATAGACTTAAGGGTCATTTACACTATGTCCGAACGACACGTCCGTCACGATTTTTCTCCCCAGAAACCAGTTTTCGATCAACGTTGCCATGACAGCAGGCCGTCACAATCGGAACCCGTCGCCGTACGGCGAAAGTAGATATTTGTCGTGACGGTCGTCCGTCCAGCAAACAAGCAACCAATCAGAGCGAGTACAAGCGCCATCTTGATTCAAGAACGAATACAGTCACGTGCTTGTCGTTCGCCCGCACAGTATGAATGCCTCTCCCTATTTGGAGGACGTACGTCCGTCCGCTGGGGAAGAAAAATCGTGACGGATGTGTCGTTCGGACATAGTGTAAATGACCCTTTAAGCTAATTGACAACAGAAGGAAAAAAACACTTTGCAATGAGAATCCAGTACAGCTACAAAATTTAATGTTGAAAGCTGAAAAAACCAGTTGTATGATGTGATTGGTTTCATTTCTCAAGGTGCGTTTTTTTTGCCGGTGGGTTTTATAAATTCACTAAAAATCAATCGTGTGTTTTAAAATTCAAAGATAGTGAATTTTTGTGTTTTGCAAGTATCAAAAAATATCTAGCAGTCAAAGTAGGAATATTTAATAGGCTGATACTTCCGATCCACATTCTAGGTGCCAAATTTGACGTCTTAAATTTTGGATCACATTAAAACTTTTTTCTTCAGACTCATTGCGATTAAGATCAGTGATTGGCCCAAATGATTAATTTACAAAAGTATTTTGTTTTGTACATTATATACTACTGACAGTATGTAGCATACTACAGTGCATACTGACAGTGTGTTCAGTAGAAACATTTTTATATTTTGAGTCATTAAAATTACCTCTAGGTTGTTTGTTTTGACGACTAGTAACTTATACTAGACACCATCATGACACATAGATTGAAATTCTTATTTCTAACACTTAAAATCGGTCAGGTTCATGGGTCCCGTAAGTTGAGTACAACTGGTTAAGAGGGTTGCAGCAGGCCCATAACCAGACTATCGTTTCGGGGAGGGTTTTACCAAAACATTTCTTGTGAAATCTATATGATACATAAAATTTGATTGCATGTTCTATATTCCATTGCTTTTTGTTACAGTAGATGCTTAAGGGGCATTAACATGAAAAATAAAATAACATACCTTTCTAATGAAGGAAAAAATTCTGATATGTACAAAGCATCTTCGCCCCAGTTAAAAAAGCGTATTGTTGTGTGAAATACGCAGTGAAATTATGTTTGCAAAAACTACAATAAAGATAAATACTGTAGATAAATCAACTGATTTGTACTATCATTCAATGATGATAATTTAATTTTTCAAATGAAAGTAAAAAGTAAATAAAAAATTAAAAAGTAATATTACTTTAAAGCAAAAAAGAGCATTAAAAAGCATTTTTTGGAATAATTTTGAAAAAATTCGGAGGGGGTTTAAACTCTAAAAACCCACCCCTTAAATACGGCCCTGCTTTACAGACTACAAAAATGCTAATGTTTATAAAATATTACAATGAAAAATGAGCTTCAATTATTAGAGTTCTTACCTCAGGTGTTTTGTTGGTTCAGTTATTTTGCATTTAAAATAGCAGTTGGAAATATTGAACACTTGCATTTGTTTTTCAGAAACCAATTTCCGCCGTAGACAGATACAAAAGATGGGCAATAGGGGCGATCGCCCGTCCCTTGAATTCACCACTGGTAAATTTTCAATATTGAAGTTCAAAAAAAGTAGTTTTAGACTATTTTTGGTGCTAGCAGAAGAGATATTTAGGCCCCTTCACAGGGCATGTTTTGCAATTAAAGTCCAAAGGTCAAGTTTTGTAAACCAAGCTATGTAGTTAAGGATGCGGAATTGGCCCTCCCTTGAAACATTTTTAGATCCGCCTTTGATTTCTGCATATTCGACTTTAAAATTGTTTATTTCTATACCTTCAAAGCTAGACAAACAGAAGTCAAAAAATGGCGATTTTCACTTTATTACTACATTGTATGTAGAACCTTAATCCATATCGACCAATAAAAATGTTATTCCCTAAAAGAAATGCCTTCACAATTATTTAGCAGTGTTAAAAGATTGTGAATATTATCCTTTATAGGCATCAAATGTTTTCACTCTCCTGAAAAGTAATGAAAATAGGCTTGCACTAGTCTGGCTCTGAGGTAGATTTTACATAGCAAACAGGGTTTCTGCTACGGTCGCATTTTTTATAAAATGCAAAACTACTATGTAAATTACGAAAATGGAGGAAAACATTTTCGTTCCAAAAAAAAATGCATGATCCAAGAGAGGATGCAAGCATAGCAATATTTAAAGCTTATTATAAATCATAGCCAACACATATAAAATGCCATTAAAGTTGACTATCTTAATAGGCATTATGTCCTTCCAATAAATGCATTATTCGCATTTTTAAAAAAACTTGTAGTCTTTCAATGCGAATTACAATATATATTATACACTCCCAATTAAAAAAAACTATATAAATTTATTTTTGATGTCATGGCTAAATTTTGAACTTGCATTTAACAGAAGATAAAACACATAGAGTAGGTTGGAAAGATATGTTAGCATATTCACTATAAATTAACTTTCAACATTTTGCTGAAGATTTTTCTTGAATTTTAATTTCTTTTGGTTAAGGACTTTGAAGCTAAACTTAAACCCTGACAGCAAATGAAGAGGATTGATTGTTTTGAAAGTCCCAGAACAGGGTTTTTGATTCACAACATTAAAAATGAACATAATTAGAATATAATCAGCTTCGCAGGTCCTGTAGGCTGAGATCAGAGGATTGCAGATCGTAAAAATTTCAACATTTTTTAGATAATTCAAAGAAAAATGCATTTTTATTCATAAAGCCCTAATCTTAGGTGTCTTGTTAGTTCAGTTATTTTGCAATTTAAATAAAAATCAGAATTTTATTTATTGAAAGGAAAAAATTTCAATTTAATATTATTAATTCTTCAATAAAAATTAATAAACATACAAAATTATTTTAAAATCATTTATATTCCCTATTTGTACAGTAAGAAATGTTTTATAAAGAACACAGGATACACAAAAACGAAATTATCACAGGAATAACACCAACGAGTACAGTACACAAAAAACATAAATTGGAAAAATCAGAAACTTTACCGTTGTTTTTTTTAATGACTTGAAAGTTCAGTAATGCTTTCAATACCAGAGGACTGAATTAACACAGTTCTTGGATCATTTGTTACACAGATATCCTTGGAATTTTTATCACAGCAGTCTTTACACGAATCTTCCGTACACTCGGGAATATTATGTACATCCGTTGACTCACCAACGGGCAAGGTTTTCTCATTCGCTTCTGGTTTCATACAAAATTGCACTAAAGGTTTATCATGTTCAGTAATACATGTTTCTGCTTCTTTTTCTTTAATTTCATCAATAGTTTTCTTCATGCAGCAACACTGGCATTCTTTATTGACTAATGAAACAACATTTTCAGTTCTGCAGCTGCAGGTTTGTACCCTTTTAAAGTCATCTACAAGCTCAGTACTGCAGCAAGATGATTCATTAAAATGATGATCACTTTTATGCAATACCTTATGTACACTATGACCACCAGTGATCATACAAGTCTTTACATTCTTGAATCTGCACTCGGCAGTTTGGCAACAACCATCATTCCTTCCAACTAAAATAATATCTTTTGAAGTACAGCTATGTTTTCGACAAGGTGGATCGGCATCAGCTATGGCATCTAAACCCAACTTGTCGCTCAATGATTCTGCATTACTTAATAAAAGTCTCTGCATTTTACTCGTCTTCCTTAACTTTATATCTTCTATACTACTTCCACTAGTACTGGGTTCCAATGAGCCCAAAAAGAATGGCAGTTTAATTTTATAATTACACAGCATGATAGTTAAAAGAACAATAAATATTATCAATGCGATCACTGCAAAAAAAGATAGATCATCAAAGAGATATTTCAAACCATTGTTGATAGCTCGTGCAATCACTTCTAAAGGTTGAAAAAGAAATGCAGTAATTGCGTCTGCTACAGCAACAGAGAGACTGACTTCCCAAATGGCATCTACCATTACTGCTTGATAATATTTATTACAGTCTCCAGTTGTAAAAAAGCTTTTAAAGTAAAATGTAATATGTTCCAAGATTCCCATGTCAGTTTGCGAACACTGATTCGAGATTGTCAGAGATGATAATACTGCATGTTTGTCAGCAAGTTTTTGTTGATACAAACACATCCAATGCCATAATACATTAACAACTATGAAAATGATGAATAATGTTAATTTTGTGTGATACAGAATACTGTTGTAAAATGTATACAGTACACACAGAACGCAAACAAAAGCAACAATAATCCATAATGTATACATAAAACTCGGAATTAGAGACTCCCAATCAATGCTTCCATAATTAACAGTAGCTTTATTTATAAGTTGACAAATAAGATCATCTAAATCTCCTATATCAAGGGATTTCGATTCTGAAACCTTTTGTAACATATCTAGAGTGTCCCTGTTCACTGAAAAACTTAAAGAAGTTGGTTCTGAGGTAGAATAACTTTCAAGTTTCGTGATGAGTTTTTTCAGCCATCTAGTAACATAGATACTATCAAGTACACAGATTTCTTGTCTGGTGTCCGACAAAATTTTCCCACTATCTTTTTCATGATCAGCTGTTGGAAGAATATCATCATCGGCAACAGATTTACCATCAATAATTTCTCCTCTAATGTCGCTAAAAGTAGGTTTAAAGTCACTTTCCATGGCTAGCTTATTAGTTATTGACACAGTACTAATTTTATGACTTTTCTCAGATGGTAAATCAAGCTTCGTTTCTTTCGATTTTAACATATCATACGGATCAACCCACTGCTTTGTAGTTTCTTTTAATTTTTGCAAGTATTTCTCTCCTTGCTTACGCTGATACTCAGTAACTGTCTCGGAAGATAAATCAATGTTTTTTTCTTCAGATTTCAACTTATCATTGGGATCAACCCATTCCTTTTTAGTTTCCTTCAATTTTTGTAAATATTTTTCTGCTGCCTTACGCTGAGATTCAGTCAAAGACGACGGTTTACTTTCTTCCAGAAATTTTTCAAGCACGACATCGGTTATTTGAGTTGATATTATGCATGATACTATGAGTAAACATCGCAGAAATCTGGAGGGCCTAAACATGTCCAACTTTAAAATATTACTGACTATTCCAAAATAATTTAAATTATAAGCTGCTACTAGACTATGATTAATAGCAAGTGTAAATTCAATGCATGTCAAGTGTATTCATACGATTATTTCATATCAAAATGTCTAAAAAAAGCAATTCGGCTCGCTTACCCAGCCTCTTCTAACCTTGTTTCGGCCCGGCTCACATGTCACAGATCGGCATTTCGTTACCCAGTGACAGGTTTTAGTCGTTTTTCAAAATGATTGGAACATATTTATTATTGGTGAAAAGATGAAATGAAAATTAACGAGCCCATTCATCTTCAGCTAAATTTCTACTTGCTCGCCCTATACTGCTGTTCCGTTCCTTCTGTTGTGCTTTTTGCAGGGTTGCCAAAACCAGCATATCGCGCAAAATGCCTGAAAAAGTTATCGATTGCATTCGAATAGAACTACCGGTCAGCCGGTTGGCAGATTGATGACGTCAAATCCAGAACAATCGACCCTGCTAGAAAACAAATATTTATTTCTTGCCTCACTTATTATTTCTTTGCAAAAACGATAATAAACATTGAGCAAAGTTTATAACAATAATAATTATATTATAGTAAAGCTTATTTGAAAGAACAACAGTGTAAAATGTGTTCAAATAAATTATGGGATATTTGCACTTCTTGACAAATTTTTAAGACTTTTTTAAAGTTTTGTAAGTGAAAAGAATGATTACTTTGAGATATTTCTATTGATAACATATTTTAATTGTGACCACTTTTAGAGCATTTCAATGTTTTAAGTGAGCAACAAAGCGCCAAATCAGGTAATCCTACATCACGAACAATTCAAATTATGTCGCCAAAGAGCTGGTTTGGAGTAGATCGGCGACAACCTTTGAGCAAACCCACTGATAACCAATCATCGTAAGGATCTAGTTTGCCTGGTGTCCGCTAGGGGCTGCGGGTATAAATATCCGAACATCATGCCTGCAACTCATGATTTCACTATTATTTTTTTTTTCAGGACCTCTTCCTCAGCCTTTGGCTTAAGAGGAAGAGGATGCAATAAATATCATGGGCTCTCTCTCCGCCGGAGGATTGCTCTCTTCCCCGGCTTGAGATTCGTGCTGTCCGGAGTCGGAAATTTTTAGTGCGTTCGGTTGATGATATATTACGTGAATTACGAAAAATACCCGTAAAGTATATTTATTTTATTTCATTGTATAAGTCGACGTTTTCCAACCTTTTTTAGCTCACGTACTACTTGGTTGTCCTACATCAAGCAAAATTATACTACTTTAGAAAAATTATTGTTTCGTGATTATTATGTTTTTATTGTGAGTTAATTTTTTGCAAAACTGTTTTATAATTTGACTATGCACGTCACACAATGACAGAGAGATTCCGTTGAAACACCCCTCAACGTAATGCAGAATATAATGTCACTGAAAGAATAAATTCACTAACATATGGGGCGGGTTTTACCAAACCTATTTCTCGTGAAGTTTGTAAAGTCAATTAAGTTTGATTTTGTGTTCTTTATTCTGTTGATTTTTGGAACAATAGGTGTTAAAAGGGTATTAACATGGAAATGTTTAAAAAAAAAAAAAAGTCATCTTTTCAATGAAGAAAAAAATCTGGGTAGATGAGTTTAATGATATGTGTGCATTTGAAGGAGCACCTCTGAAATTTCTATTTTACTACACATGTTAAATAAAGAGTTTAGTGCTTATACATTTGAAGAGTTTTTTGTCTAGTATTAAAAATTTGAAGGGAAAGGTGAATGGTAAGAAATTATGTTTGCAATAACTACAATAAAAATAAATACTGCTGAAAAAACACTTAATTTGTGCAATTATTCAATAGTGATAATTTTGTTTTTCAAATACAGTTTCAAAGTGAATAAGAAAATTAAATTAGCAATAATTTTTTCAGTTAAACCTTAAAAAGGATTTTTGTAAGAGTTTAAAAATTTTTTGGAGGGGGTTTGAACCCTTAAAAAAAACCCACCCCTTAAATACGGCCCTAATATGGGCCAATCCATGAAAAATAGGACATCAGCATCAAAATATGAAACATATTTTATACCAGCATGTTGTCTATCATTTTATTCACTAGAAAGCATAGTTTTCTAAGTCAATGTGTAAAATAAACTAGTTTTAGCAGTAAATATGGTTTCAAGGTCGAAAATTTACCCTTTTTCTAACCAATTGTTTCAGTTAAAAACTACCAAGTTTCCGGCCTAGGATCTGGCAATACCAGATCCACTGAAGAAGATAACAATTTCTATTGATTAGGGATACACCAAGTACTCTGTAAATATTCGGTACTCGGCCAAATTTGGATCAGTTACTCTGCCGATACCGAGTAGTTGTAGAAAATTAATAGTTCAAGACACATTTTTCAATATAATTGAAAATATGCAAATATATATATAATGCAATCATTTACAATTAATATATTTATAAAATATGACCGAATTCTACTAAGGCTCGACCGATGGCATTTTTTGACCGATGGGCCGATGCCGATTGTTCAAAGTTGGCCGATGGCCGATTCTTTTCCTCTTCCATCGGCCGATGGCCGATGGTTAAAAAAAATCAAACGATTAAAAAAATAAATGTTTATAAGAGATTTGATGGGTCATAAATTCATTTCATACAACGTATATTTCTACGAATACAGGATAATCGTAATCATTAAGAAAAAGTCATTCAGATTTTGGCCTAAATTCGTTCTACCACTCGATTTAGTGTTCATTAGACTTTCCTGCACATACTTGTATCCCCCACCTAAAATAATAACTTTCAATTTCACGCATTACTTTAATTTAAAAATATGAGAAAAATGGAAAAAAAACCTCACACATTTATGTATTTTCTGAATTTGAGCATTTTTTTACGCAAAAGTAAAAAAATAATAATTTTAAATACCAATTGTGCACGAGTAGTTTATTTCATTTATTTGTTTATTGTTTTTAATGTATTCAATTTTGTAAAATAATGGTATTTTTATTCCCATTTATGGGGGAAAAAGTAAAAGGGGGAACTCATGAATAAATTTAACTGTATGTAAGCAGAGCACTCGAAGTCTTAGCAGAAATTCTTTCGATGATTCAACAGCAAAGTCATAACAAGATTTTGGACTAAGGATCACATGATACATGGTGCCAGCAGGCCCGTGAACTTCCCCTGTGTAAAGTACAGTCCCGTAGCATTTGAAGAGGGTGTGCAATCGCCTTTATGGGAGGGGGGATATGGGCAAGCTTATGCATACACATAAATACTTGTTAGTTTCTCGCTTCATGGTCAAGAAATACCAGGATAAGTCAATGAGAAAAGTTTTTTTTTTTTTTTTGTTGCTTTGAACACAAGATAGCCCTCGCCCCCAAGAGTAAAGTCGGAGCACAAATCCAAATACTACGGAAACCAAAATAAAAGCTAAAAAAACGCAAATCAGTCTCCCCCCCCCACCACCACCCTAACTGTTAAAAATTAGACGGGCAAGTATAGGCCATGACCCTCCCGGACGGGCACTAGGGTGTATCACGATTTTTTTTTGGAAATTCAAAATTTCAAGTTGATAAAAAGTTGTCACTATATTCACATAGTTGCCAAAAAAATTATTTTGAAATTGAAAAATATTTAGCTATGCCGGGATTACTTTGAAGTTTCAAGTTTTTTGGTAAAAACGATGATTATTTTTAAAATGTATAAATTATGTATAAAGCAAAAATAATTATTCAAGTGCAAAAATGGACTACTTAAGAAGTAATCTATCGATAAAAATGCATTGGAGTTAAAATTTAACTTTTAGGTTTCCAGAAATAGTTATGAAAAACCTCCTATATTTGCTAGTCATTTATATTTTTAGAATATTTACCAATCCTACAGAATCATTTTTATTATTGCCTTAATCGTACAAACATTGAAGTACAGCGCTTTGAAATAACGCGATTGATTTATTTTTCCACTTAAATAATTATTTTGCTTTCCACATAATTTATACATTAAAAAAAAAATCATCGTTTTTATTAAAAAATTTGAAACTTCAAGGTGAACCCGGTAGACCTAAATATTTTTCAATTTCAAAATATTTTTTTTGGTAACAATGTGAATATAGTGAAAACTTTTTATCAACTTGAAATTTTAAATTTCCAAAAAAGAATTTTTCGTGATACACCCTATGGGTAAGTATTCTAAAAATATGACTGACTAGCACAAATGTAAGGTTTTTGACAACTATTTCTGGAAACCTAAAAGTTAAATTTTAGCTCCAATGCATTTTTATTGATAGATTACTCCTTTAGTAGTTCATTTTTGCACTTAAATAATTATTTTTGCTTTCCACATAATTTATACATTTTTAAAAAAAAATAATCGTTTTTACCCAAAAACTTGAAATTTCAAGGTAATCCCAGCATACCTAAATATTTTTCAATTTAAAAATGTTTTTTTTTTTTTTTTGATAACTTAACAATGTGAATATAGTGACAACTTTTTATCCACTTGAAATTTTGAATTTCCAAAAGAAAAATTTCGTGATACACCCTAATGGGAACTTCTGCTTAAACGAATATGACTTTAAGGGAAAATCGTAACACCTTCAATATTCAATTCAAGACTGGATAATTTAAAATTGAGTAACACAATATTAGATTTCAGAAACGAAAAATGAAAACAATGATCTTATCACAAAACAGAGAAACCTATCGATGGGACCCTCCTCGAAATTTTACAGAATAGAGCCCTTCTTCTCTTAAAATAAATGTGTTTGCCAAATTTATCTGGATAACATCTTTTTAAAATTAAAAAGGAAAAAGTCTTTCATTCACATACACACAAAAAAATAAAAATAAAAATAAATAAAAAGAAAAAGAACGAAAAGTATTGTAACTCTAAAAACTCTCATCAAAGAGATCGCTCGGAAAGTGTGTGTTGTGAAAATTTCGAAATTTTCCAGATTTGGAAAATTTCAAAACCCAGAACTGTGTTGGTCCCGTTGCTGCCAGATTTCTAGCCACATGGTGAACGTACTTTCAATTGCGAAGTAAAAAATAGAGAAGATAGAACTCCCTCTTAAGAAAAAACTTTTTTCTTTAAACATCGGCCATGCATCGGCATTTAGATGTTTTCGAGGCCGATGTTTTTCCAAAGTTAGCATCGGCGGCCGATGCCGATGGCCGATGGAAAAAATTTCAACCATCGGCGCGATGCATCGGCCTGGCCGATGCATCGGTCGAGCCTTAAATTCTACATATATTTTTAAAAAGTTATAATACCAAATCAGTATAAAAATTAACTAAAGTGTGAAAATGTGATTAACTTTTTCATATCGCATATTGGTGTAGGGGAGCTTCCCTTAGGTCAGGAACAGTTAATTATTCAAGTTTAGGGAATTAGAACTAATCAATAATATATTAATATAATTCTAACTTAATTGATATTTTATCTTTATTCATTTAATGTAGTTTCATTTTAAAAAGAACTTTTTTTCTAAAATTTTTGACAAAATAAATAAAATATTTTAAAGATTGCATAAGTTAAATTCAGTGGGATTTTTGTTCTAAGAACTATCAATCATATAGAGGTCCATTCCAATGATCAGTTTATATGTCAGGGTTCGAATTTACTGCTGGTCATTGGTTTCAAACCAGTAAAACTTGTTTCGAATCACCATAAAAATAATAAACAATCCAAGAACAACCATTTTTTTAAGAAAAAATGTGGTTAATGATTTAAGGTGGACCAGTGATGTTGTCTGTTAACCAGAATATATTCCTGTTCACTGGTCAAGAAGATCAGTAAAATTTTGTAATGATTTCTAACCCTGTACCGTTGTATGTCAATGATCTTTAAAAAACAATTGGTACTCGGTCAGGGGCGCCCTGAACTAAAATCTTTGGGAGGGGGAAAATTATCAATTTGCCGAGTGAAGTTCCAATTTTACAGAACGATAAAATACAAGCATGCACATATGTGGTACATAAAATAGCATTTAGTGAGAAAAAATATTAGGCATCTTGTAAAAAACAATTCTAAAAACTAAAAAGAACAAATAACCTCAATGTTGCAATATTGTCTTCAAATTGCCGAATCGTCAGCAAAATGTGCCGAATACGGAAATTATTGGGACGTCACAGTGACCTAACGTGACCTCCCATCGGGCGCTCCTGTACTTGGTACTCGACCGAGTACTCCGCTACTCGGGCAAAGTTCTACTCGGTGCATCCCTACTAGTGATATATTAACCTATTAAGCACCATAGCTCCCATTGCGGGAACATCTACTTTTAATTTTGTTTTCTCTCTAGAAATTGTAGTTATTCATAAAAAAACATATTAAGTGTAAATTTTAACAAATTGAAGAACGTCATAAAAAAAATCCAATTGAATATTTGAATTTTATATATTTTTCCGCATTTTTCCAAAACATTAAACTTTGTGTTTTTTACGAAAATGTAAAAAACTAAAAAAGCCTAAGTCAATGGATTTTTAAATTTTTTCAAGTGCTTTGCATATTTAAAGCAGATATTCTAACAAGCAACATGTCAAAAACCCGGAATGAAACGATTCATTTAAAGCTATGCTAAAAGTGCTCAAACTTGTTGTTCCGGTAATGGGAGATTCGGGGGGCGGGGACTAGTCATTCTTCGTCTTTTGTGGACACGTGCTTACAAGAAGGGAATGCTGCTAGGCACAAAGGGGTAACCTACGTCATTGAGACACGTGTAATCTTTTCTGGGTTTTTTGAAAAAATATTTGTTCAACTATGTTTCGTGAATCTTACCACTATTCTAAAGATAGTTAGACTGAGAACAGTATCATATTTTTGTTTCTCATGTAAATTTATTCTTTTTAGCGGAATCAGCTTTCATATTTTGAAATCTTTATCTACAAGAAAAAGAAATGCCATTTAAACTGAGAACTTAAGTGTCATAAAATGAAAGGATGATAAAATAGTGTGCTTAGCATCGGATTTTAAAACAGAAGCTCCATTGGGACTAGTCAGAAGATGGTGTTTAAAAAAAAAAAAAATAAATAAAAGCAAATTGATTTGCCTCAACCCCATCTAATTTCATCATACAATACTTATATGGGAGGTGTTGATCTCTTAGATCAATTTCTTAGCACGTCCAGGCATTTCAAAGGAAAAAATTGGTTTTGACCTTTTTTCACTTATACACTAAATATGGTTGCAGCTTTTTGAAATCATAAAGAGCTCAAGGGTGAAATAACACAACTAATATTTTTAAAATATTACCATAGTTCTAATGAAAATTTCAAAATAAGGCAATATAATTCCCCAGTCAAGGCCTTGCGGACCAGTAAACACTACTGTACATTTTGATGGAGTAAACCATTTCATTATAAGTGATGAAAAACAATCTCAGTGTAAATTTTGAAAAAAAAACTCTCGAACCAAATGTAAAAAATGCAATGTAATGCTGCATCAAAATTGTACTTCATATTTTCATTAAAAAATCTAAAACTTGATTAAAGTTTTGGCTGTGCTTTTTTTCTATATTATAGTTCTTTTTTTTTATCCATATTTTATTTACTTTTAGCATTTCTCTTTTCACGTGCAATATAGCTCCTATTATGGAAAAGATTATACACATATATATGTATGATTTTTTTATGATGGACATGAAAGTATAAGAATGTATAATATTTAGGTGCAGTTCTTCTAAAACGCGGTATAATAAAGAAGTAGAAACGAAACCAAACGGGGTAGTAACGCAGCTGAGACATCGGTTGATTTTCTCTTCAAAAGTGCCAAAGCTCCCATTACGGGAACAGCCTATAATTTCTAAACAGTTAAAGTGTTTTTGAAAATTTCAACTGTGCTGTACTATAGATTCCATCCACCTTTCATGAAAATAAATTATTTTTACATTTTTTTATGTAGTTCATATTGCAGCATTTAATGGGTTAAGTACCCACTCTGCCTTTCTTCAGTAATAAATTTCCTTGTAAATTGTAGTTTTTAATTACAGGTAAGCAAAACTATCTGAAATCTAGAATGACCGTAACTAACCAAAAACAGCTATTTGTTATTCTTCAACAATAAATATTTGTTGTAAAAGTTTGCTATTTTAGTTTTGCAGTGAACTGGTTTATTCTACTAATTCAATTAAGAAACTTTTTCGTTTTTGTGAGATATTGATTATGGGTGTTACATGTTTCAGGTCTAAATTCACAGTTCGCTTCATATCTTAGTCAAATTTGGCACAGAGGTCTTCTGAAGCTCGGGAATAGATATTGAGGTTTGATATGGTTTTATGGGACATTTCTCTGAATCTCCTTGTTACTAATTTTGAAGTAAGAATAATGTCAAGGCTAGCAGAAAGAATGGAAATTCATTTCTAAAGCATTTAATTTAAGCATATATTCAACAATTATGCATGTTTTAAAACTTGGAAAAATAACTTTAATTGCAAATACAAAATTTTAAGAAAAGATTTTGCTCTCAATTGTGAAATATTTTGAAATTATTAAAATTGACTGAATATGGAAAAGAATTTAACTATGATAAAATGTAATTCTGTAAAATATAAAATATGAACTGATTCTAAGATTACATATACTTACAAATACAGACATGAAAAAGTCAAAATGTTACGTATACATATTTTCAAAATTAAAATAACAGCAACGATTATATTTCGATTTGATAGACATTGGCGTCAACACCAAAATTTTGGCGCTAACTAGTTTTGGGATTGCATCCCTGCCCGAATTTGCTCTCTCCGGCAACCCTATTCACTCCCATGCTATCCTGGCGATAGATGACTTTTCGCTGGCAACCCCGCTCTTAGATTTTCTACAGCAATGATAACGGCTACAGCCGTTCTCTCCTGCAACCCTACTAAGCCCTCAACTTTTCTCACTGCTTTATGACTCCCTTTTTTTACCCAGAGACCCACTATTCTGATTTGGTACTGCTGATTCTCCACTCACCTTTTTTAAAAATGAATACCGTTTTTACTTATGAATATAATAAACAGACTATATAATTCGGCAAATTCAAGAAACCTGCAAGTTGTGAGTACTTATTTCCCGTATTTAATTTATTTAATTCTAAATGATTCAAGTTAAAAATTGCATTATTTACCAGCACTTTGGGTAATATAACCCCATGATGTTTAGTGTGTAGTTTTATAAAAATAATAGATTTAATACAAGCTAATCCTTGATTTAATCATTTTTATATTTTCGAAATGTTTTTTAATTCTTCTCAATCCAGATTAGATTGTTTTTTGTTTGTTATCATTAGCTGTCTTTTGGCTTAAACAAGTTTTTGCTGATGCCAAAGTTTTATTTTTTAGTTTTTTAAAGGTGAATTTTGTTTTCTTTCAATTTTGCCGAATTTTTTGGTTTCAAAGTGTGGTCGCTGTTTTTTTGTTCTGTTGATGAAAATGTACAGAATAACTTTTTTTTTTCGCTAACCTCTAGTTTTAGAAAATGAAAGATACTGTATGTTTCAGTTTTAGTATTTTTTTTAGAATTTATTGCTCTGGTTTTGTGTTTTTTAGAATTTATTACTCTGGTTTTGTTTTTTTTTAGAATTTATTACTCTGGTTTTGTTTTTAGATTTATTTCTGTAGCTAATGGTAGTGTTTTTTGAGTATTTTTGAGATGCTTATTTAGAGTAGTTTTACTGTTTTAGTTTGAATGAAATGAATTGCCTTTTGTTGGCTTTTGGTAGCATTTTAATGCATTTTTGAGAATAAAGGATTTAAAGGTCATAAGTTCATAAAAAATAGGTGTTTTTACCTCCTTTTTTTAGAATTAGCCATTTCTTGCAATTTTTTGTACTTCTGTTGTAAATATCTTATTTAATTCATTTTCCAGTGGGTTAGTAAAAAAAAAATCCCATGTTTTTTTCTTGATTTTCATTGGTAGAGTGAAAAAAATAGCGTCTATACTTTGGCGCCGAAAAATTTGGCGACAGTTGAAAACATCGCCAAAGGTCTTCCAAATCAAAATAGTGCTGTACAATAAAAGTAAAAGTTTATAAATTGTGTATATTATTATTTCTTTACGATTGATTACTTTTAATGAAAAACAGAAATTACAGTAGCAAAGATATTACGGAAGCAAACATCGTGGTAGGATTTTTTTAATTTGAGTGTGTTTAACTGCTTCTTTCTAAAACAGAAATTAATGATGTGTGATTATTTTCAACATGTTCAATGAAGGAAACACTTGTAGGAGAAGCAATGAGGTGCCTGGTACTATTAATATTGTTTCCGTAAGCAAATTTGTAGAAGTTAACCAAGCAAGGTACTGGAGAAATACACAGCTCAAGTTATAGAGAATTATGAGGATTTATTGGAACTAAAATATCCGAAGAGACAAGGGAAGGCAAGGCCGTAACCAGCGGGGGGGGGGGGTCAGGGGGTCAGACCCCCCCCCCCCCGAAATTTTCAAACCTCAAAAGTTTTTAAAAAGTATTCAACTAAAAAAGAAAAAAAAAAAAGAAAATTTCAAGGTTTGATGGTCGGAGGTCCCCCCCCCCCCCCCCCCCGAAGTTGTGACGGGTCTGAGGTTTTTGATGATATAAAGAAAAATTAGAATAATAAAAATAAAAAAAAATCCTTTGAATAAACTTGAATAGAGGTCATTCCATGTCAAATGTACGAGGCGTCCCCACTCGACTCCCTCCAATTTTGATGAAATTTTTTTTGGATGTATGTCTAAGACTTGCATGAAACCATACCAAATTATAGCTCCATAAGCCTTATGGTTCAGCCAGTAAAAATTATTTTAGAAAGGCCTCTTTTTCGTGTCTTGAAAGAGCTGTCCAAATCGTCAAGTTTGTGCTTTTATTGCTCGCGACCTAAGACGATTATCAGACTCAAATTTGGTGATTCTGATCACTGTTTAGGGTAGAATAGCCTACTTGTGTAACAGAAGCTCCATGCACTGTAGATTTTTTGCAATTTGCTGCCAAAGTTGGTAAAAAATCGTATTTTGGCAAATTTTGACCATACCTTATCAGCTTGTATCTGCTGAGAGAATGACTTTCTGAAGCTAATTCTTTCCTCGTTTGTAGCCTGATAGCTCGTCCGAAAGGTGTGCTAGTGGCATCTCGATAGCTCAAATAATTGCTGAATTATGCGAGTTGAAATTCCAGTCAAATTTTTTCTCAATTTTGTATCAATTTCAAAGGGCAATATCTCGCAAGGGTCATCTTAAATTTCAATTTTCTTTACATCATTGGAAAGAACACACTTTTCTTAACTAAAAAACGTTATTTTTATTTTTGAGACAAACAAGTTTCAAGGGGATATTGCGGATCAAAAATGTGAACGTCATTCAACGTGAAATCAAAGAAAAAAAGACATAGACCTCAAAAGTTGATGTCAATTTGTTCTATTATTATTTGCAGGAGCTATTGTACTTATGTTCTGATGAAAAAACCCTTTTTTAGTTGTTTTTGAACTTAAGTGTTTGAGTGCGCATTCATAAAACTCAAGAAAAAGCAAAAAAAAAAAAAAGTTTCGTTTTTAACAAAAATAATTATCTTCTTATCGCTGCTATAAGAGCTTGAGTCTCTCTATGTGTTATTTTTAAGCTCTTGAAACAGAATTTCGGATGATATGTCACTTGGCAAGGTTATGGGTCATTATTGTTTCAAGGTCATAAAAAGCATTTTCCCATTTTTCATCATTTTTGTTTATCAGCAAATTGCAATCACAGGCTGAAAGACACATCCTCGGCAGTATAAAGAATGGATTTTCAATTACTACTTATCATATGTTCAATTACTATTGTTATCATTTATTTACACGGTGGAAATAATTGCAATATTCAACTCGATCGAAAACTTTCGTTATCGCTTTTTAGAAAAATAGCTCTGCAGTCCTATTATACATATTTTTTATCACGTACACACCATATTAACTGTTTAATTTATTATTTATCTCTTTTATTAATTGTTTTTATTTTTATTTTTTTTGAAAAAGGAAACAATGCTTTTTATGAATTTAAAATATTAATGACACCTTGCCAAGTGACATATTATCCAAAATTCTGTTTCAAGAGCTTAAAAATAATACATTGGAAAAGACTCAGGCTCTTATAGCAGCGATAAGAAGATAATTATTTCTGTTAAAAACGAAACTTTATTTTTTTTTTCCATTTTTTGAGTTTTTACGGATGCGCACACAAAAACTAAAGTTCGAAAATATCTAAAAAAGGTTTTTTTTATCAGAACATAAAAACAATAGCTCCTGTAAATTTTAATAGAACAAATTGACATCAACTTTTGAGGTCAATGTCTTTTTTTCTTTAATTTCACGTTGAATGACGTACACATTTTTGATCTGCAATATCACCTTGAAACTGGTTTGTCTCAAAATAAAAATAACGTTTTTTAGTTAAGAAAAGTGTGTTATTTCCAATGATGTAAAGAAAATTGAAATTCAAGATGACCCTTGCGAGATATTGCCCTTTGAAATTGAGACAAAATTGAGAAAAAAGAAATTTGACTGGAATTTCAACTCGCACAATTCAGCAATTATTTGAGCTATCGAGATGCCACTTGCACACCTTTCGGACGAACTATCATGTTACAAACGAGGAAAGAATTAGCTTCAGAAAGTCATTCTCTCAGCAGATACAAGCTGATAACGTGGGGTCAAATTTGCCAAAATATGATTTTTTACCAAATTTTGGCAGCAAACTGCAAAAAATCTACAGTTCGCGGAGCTTCTGTTACACAAGTAGGCTATTCTACCATAAACAGTGATCAGAATCACCAAATTTGAGCCTGATAATCGTCTTAGATTGCGAGCAATAAAAGCACAAACTTGACGATTTGGTGATTTTTTTTCAAGACACGAAAAAGAGGCCTTTCTAAAATAATTTTTATTGTCTAAACCCTATGGCTTATAGAGCTATAATTTGGTATGGTTTCATGCAAGTTTTATATGTACATCCAAAAAAATTTTCATTAAAATCGGAGGGGGTCGAGTGGGGATTTTCTCGAAGTTTGGGACACTTGACATGGAATGACCCATAGTTCTGCGCACTATTTCGCCAAAGGAGTTTTTTTTCTATCTTTTCAACTTAAAACTTAAATTATTCCGTCTCTCCTGCTGGTCTATAATCTTTAACGGGATAACAAAATTTATGGCACTTGTCGTTGAGATTTATTTATCATGGAAAGAGACAGAAGATCCTCTCCTGTACGTCACAAAACAAGTGTGGTCCCCTTTTGGGCTTACTGCGAACAAATTAGCAAAAAGTATAAGATTTTTTAAAAACTTCTATCTCTTAACACATTGATCACAGTAAAAACAGATACAGATGTTTGAATCAGTTATTGTTATTATCAATGGAGAGGTGATGAGTTAACGAAAATGCATTCTTTGTTTTCTGGGTGCGAAGTGTTTTGTACTATATTTCTCGACCCCTATAGCACATTGCAATTTATCGTCGCACTCCTTTATGTTCCTTCCTTCGGTCCCACGGATCCCACGTCACCAAGTCGCAGAGAAGGTCACCAAGTCGCAGAGTTTCTTTAATTATCTTTTCTTCAATTTTTCAAACATGATGTCGTCATAAATTCTGATAAATTTATTTGAAAAATAATGCAGGAGAGGAGAAAGACTCTGTTCCTTCTTCCCAAAAGCCTATTGATTAATATCTTGTCCATTACCTCAACTTCGCTCTCCTTCCTGTTAGTCCAACATACTCCCAATCATAGGTGGCTGGTGCACCAAGAAATTAGGGGATCAAAAGAAGTTTGTGAGGAGCTTAGGGCGGCACCCTAAAGTTGTTTTTTTTTTTCTGTAAAATTTGCCTATATTATTGGATTTTAACAAATGACCTCCAAAAACTTTAATACAGTCTGAAATGCAGGATGAATTTTACTGTAGATATCCCCTTTGCAATTCAAAGTTCCTTTCTTGTGAAATAAGATGAGGAAAAAAAAAACATTTTTGTGTTATTTTCAGTTTTTAATTTTCATGAAATAAATCAATCCACCCAGTAAATAACCGACTGTTAATTTTTCGCTCTAAAAAGTGAAGGGCAGGGCCCCTTTACTTTCGGAAGTGAAGGGGAGCAGGTGCCCCCTTGCCCCCCCCCCCCTCCGTACAAACAGCCTTTGCTCCCATTGCGTCATAAAAGTTGCATTGTTTACTTTTTTTCAAACAAACTTTCTTCACTTCGAACCCCCCCCCGAAAAAAAATCCTGGCTACGGCCTTGAGGGAAGGTGTGGGTTTTTATGGGCAAATTTCATGGGAAAACATAACTTAAAAAGTTTGAAATCTTTCCGCATCTACGGTAATCAATTTATGATAATATGTATTCTTGAAATCAAAAGATCATTATTTGACTTTGTATGTAGAAGAAAAATAATGTTAAATGGCCGTTTACTGACGTTTGTCTAGATAAAAGTCATGTGTAACGCCCATAGCCGCTTTTGTAACGACTCTAACCACAACCAATTATGCATGAAATTCCATTTTTCAACCAAAACTCTGTTTTTTGTACAATATCGTACTTGTATAATATAGAAATTACTATGAAAATCCAGAAGATCGTAGTTGCAATAGATTCGCAAAAATGTAGCAGTGTTTCATAACATTAAACAAACCTTTTTTTTTTTTTTTTTTTTGTAACGCTTGTAACCACACATTTTCTAGATTTTTCTACAACTTCCACTAATAATCTCTATTATTCAGGGGCGTAGGAACCGGGGGAGCTCTGGCTACCCCTGGAATATTTCAGACCGGCTCAGCTCCCCCGGGAAAATTTCTTTACTACAACATTCTATAGCAAATTTTTTTCCTCAAACCCTCTGTGGCGGAATTTTTTTCAGCTTTCTGCGACAAATTTTCTAGAACCAATTTCTTTCTGCAACACTAGAATATTCTTCAATAATAAATATATGCAACATTCTTACAGTAACACAAGGAGTTTATATTTATAAAAATATTAACAGATTCATAGGTTTTTTTTTTGGTGGCTGTTTTATCTTACTTTTTTCTTAGCCTTTTTTTTCTTGAACAATCACAAAAATCTTTCTGCACATTGTCTCCCTGATTCTGCGACAATGTCCCCGTGTCAGCAGCTTTCTGCCACAGGGCTCAAACCTGTTTTCATATGTACTTTTTCTATTATAATATCACGCAATATCACCAGAAATTGTCAAAAGTCATTTTTTGAAAGGTAACATTTGGAATTTTTTCTCTTAGAAAAGTTTAAGATTTCCGATTTCTGAGCAAATATTCCATCTAAAACCAAGTTCAAATTAAAAATGCAAAAGTGTAGTTAAATTTGTCTTCCTTAGGAAGGAGATAATTAGCAATGTTTTTAAATTCCTTTTATTCACAAAAGGTGTTTATTTGAACATTTATGACTTTATAATTGGTCTTGTGTGTAAAGGGGCGAAAAGTGTGCCTTGCCCCCTCTCCCCCCCAGAAAGTGCAATGATCCAGCATTGCGCTGGGCCCTCTCTCCCCCTGTTTATGCAAAGTTCCTACGCTACTGCTATTATTTGGTGACAATTATGTTGGGAGTGAGCTTTATCATTCCCTGTTTTCATTAAAACTTCAACATTATTTTTGCATGAATGTAATGCCCATACCATGGATTTTCCCATATATATATATATATATATATATATATATATATATATATATATATATATATATATATATATATATATCAGGCACGTGCCATCAATGAATGCCTAGGGTTGGCAGATGCGAAGATTTGTGGAATAATATAGATCTTTAAAAACGCTTAAAATGTAAAAAGCAATAAAATAATATAACATGAAAGATGTTTACTTACAATACAAATGATATACTGTAGCCTCCGCTTAATCGGGGAATGGATAAACGAATACCCCGCTTATAGCAATAAAAATCCCGGAACCGATGCCATAGCTGCAATGTTAAAGATCCCCGCTTAATCAAATACCCCGTTTAATCGAATAATATTTCTTGGAACTGACAGTATTCGTTTAAGCGGGGCCGACAGTACATATATGCAGGAATATTCGCCTGCATATATGTATATAATTTATATATCTCATTTCCATATTGGATACAAAAAAAAGTCTAAAACAGTTGAAAATTACTGTATTTGATAAAAAAGAAAACTCGACAATGGAGATAGCAAACTAAGCATTCAACAGTACTGTACAAAAGACGGTATCAAGACGTCTAGACCGTAGAAACGCCACAGACACTACAGGCACAGTTCTGCGCAAGAAACCGCAAAGGCACTTTTTGGACAGCTTTTCGTCGCCGCTTTTCGAACATTAGGGGAGGAAAGTGCGGGGCACGTACACTCCCTAATACTACGCATAGTATAGATACAGTGTTTGAAAAGCAGCGGTCGTCGGTGCTTTTTAAGGAAGAAAAATGAACATTTCCGGGTTTTCTTCTGCTCTATTCGCTGTTTAATGCCTTAATATTTCCAAATCAGCGCATTACATGTCATTTTATGAAATTAAAAAATTGGTATGTTTTCTTCATGGGGTAGGCACTGCCTACCTTGCCTACCCAGACGGCACGTCTCTGATATATATATATATATGTATATACTGTGGCGGATCCAGCAGGGGGGCAGGGCATGTGCCCCTGTCATAATTTTCCCCCAGAAACAAAAAGCACATATTTGATCAAAAAATCTTGACTAAACTGTCGGTGTCATATTGTTTTATCTACTTCGTAACATTATTTTTTAAAAAATAATTTTTAGATTGTAGCCCTGTGGCAGAATTTTCTTCAGCTTTATGCGACAAATTTTCCAGAACCAATTTCTTTCTGCAAGACTAGAATATTCTTCAGTAATAAATATATATGCAACCCTGTTACAGTAACACAAGGTGTTTATATTTTTAAAAATGTTAGCATTAATACTACAGATTCATAGGTTTTTTCTGGTGGCTGTTTACATTATTATTTTTTCTTAGCCTTTTTTTCCTCCCAATCACAAAATTCTTTTTACACATTGTCTCCCTGATTCTGCGACAATGTCGCCGTGTTGGCAGCTTTCTGCCACAGGGGATTGTAGAGTCTTACCTTATTTAGGAATAGGGTTTTTAGGAGCATTTTAATTAATAAATTACAATTAACGGATTTTTTAGCGCCATCTATTAGCCTTTAAAAATTCACATAAATCATCACATTTTTTAAAAGCTAAGACGCAATGTTGGGAGAGCATGGATCAGAACGCGTTGGGGGAAGAGGGCCGATGGGCTTTGCGAACGGATTATAGACTTTAGTTCTGAATATTTTGTAAAAATACGACACTGAACTCTTTCGCTCTCCTAATTTCACCAAAGATAGCCTATAATAGCGTTTTCTCATAGTTCAATGCCGAAAAATTTCCTGAGAGACTTCTGAACCTCTTTATTCATTTAACATAACTGAAAAGATCGCAGAAAATTGCTCTTATCAAACCTCCCTTTGGAAGTTTTAAGAGAACTCCCAACTCTTTAAGATCATCCAATTGGGTGATCTAACGAATAATTGGCTTTAATTTAATATTGCAAAGCAAATCTGCTGGGTTCGCATTTTCCTAAAAATTCCTAAAAAAGTTTACAGCTCCTAAAATTGTACAAAAATTTTGTTGCTCATAAAAAATAGATAAGTTTATAAGAGCTCTGAATTAGCATTTAACAAACTATTCTGAAATTATGTTAGTGCAGAAACGGACTTTTCCCCAGACATTGAATGTGAGAAATAGACATTTACAAAATATTTCATTGAAAAATGCATTTTTCACATTATTTTTCATCTTGGGACTGACTGAAAATTCTTACTTTTAAAAATGAACTATTTAATCTTTAAAACAGCTAGAAAACTTTGAAAATTTGAAAAGCAAAAGTGTATGGTTTTGACATAGAGAACACTATTGAGTTTAAAAAATCAAGTTTATCTCTACGTGAGATGAAATAAGGTTTAAAAAACTGTGGAAAGCTGCTGTATTTAAAACATTAGGGAAATAACTGTTGCACAGAATTAATATCTGTAGAGACTGGTCAATTGAAAAAACTCAGTTGCCTATGTTTGATAGTGAAAATTTTGAAAAAAAAAAAAAAAAAAAAAAAAAAAAAAACACGACTGCAAATTAAATTGCCATCTGGCTTATGAATATGTTTTATAAATGAGATAAAACAGATATATTTTTATTTATTTATTTTTTTGTCGAAGTGCTTGAAGGTTGTAATTTACGCTGCAGGAAATAAAATGTATGTTCAGTTTGGTTTGCAGGGTACTGGGGTATAAACAACCATCAGATACCTATTTGCAGTTGAACAAAATCGTAAATTACCCCTAAAATTTTCTTAAAATCTTGCCGAGATGTTCCTAAAATTCCCCTAAGATTTTGAAAAAGTCTACTGCAAGGCAACCCCCCCCCCCTGAATCTGTATAGTTCTGTAATAGCTAAAAAGTTTAGTATATACATTATGTGAAGTTACTTTTGAAGAAATAATTTTTTTTTTGTTGTATGAACCTTAAAATAGTTGTAGAGAAAAATACCCTGCTTATTTGTGCCTTCTTAACGTTGTATTTTTCTCTACACCAACAGCACAAAGGTATTTGTTAACTTGAAATAGTTATTCTAATTTAGTCGCTTTTTTTATTATGTTGAGAAGAGATGAATTGAGGTAAAAGGGATCTAGGCTCCAGTTATGAAATTTTTTGGTATGATTTCTCAACTTGTCCTCACACTTTTATTTTATGAAATTTGGGATTTTGGGAATTGAAATCGTCTTTGGTGTGAAAGTTCGAGTTTCGAAACTAGTTGTCACTGAAGCAGCCAAAATTATCTTAAAAAAAAAAAAAAAATCAAGATAGACTTTGCATATGGATAAACTTGTATTAGGATTGGGGTATTTTTACCCGCAAACCCTTTTTCACTGTACCACCGCTTGTTGTATCTAGTTTATTAGTCAGTAACAGGCCATAGTGATGCCTCTGAAATTTTTCCTGTACCACCGCTTGCACCGCACCGATGCCTTTTTCACTGTACCACCGCTTGTTGTATCTAGTTTATTAGTCAGTAACAGGCCATAGTGATGCCTCTGAAATTAATGCCATTAATTATGTTGAGATAATTTATCAATTGTATTAACTATTCATTTCTATACATAATTTGTGAAGCTATGATAGTCAAATAATAATCTAGATCAATTTCATAATAGGGTTGGAATCTCAAACTTCTCAACCCATAGTGACTCTAGATGAACCTCAAGACTTGTTCGAAGAACCTTTCATAGAGGATGGTAAAGGAGATCTTTTGGGTTTGCCAGTTGTAGAAAGGTATGGTAAAAAAGGTGTATGGGACATTCTCACAGAAACATTTTCATGTCCTCGTTATAATTTGTGAATATTTTCTAACTTATGCATTTTTAGGGGTTTAAATTCTTTTTCAAATTTAGTTTAACAAGATAATAAGAGTAAAATATTTATATTTCATTTCAAATACATTTTGTGTAGGTCTAAAGTACCAAAAGGTCTTGGTCACTTGTACCCACTGTTAGAAAAAAAAAAGTTTCTAACAAACAAGGAATAAGTTTACATTGTTGTGCGCTTTGTTTTTAAAATATTGAATAAGTGAAGTAAAAAACCATTTAAATTGAAATTTTCATTAAAAATTAGTTGTTAATTTATTAAGTTTGTCCCGCACAGCTAGTGTCATTCCCTCCCAACTAGGGTTGTCAGACGTCTAATTTCTGGGATTTCAAGGGACTGTCCCGTTTTTTAAAACATTGTCTCGAATCCCGGGGAAACCTTGATATGGGACGGCTAAAGTCCCGTACTCTAAAGCTATTAGCAACACTTTATAAAACAAAACATTATTTTCAGAAAAAATGAAGTAAAACAAAAAATATGAAAGAGTGATGAGAAAATAGATTGAATCATAACATTTACTAGATATTTATCTTTTGAAATTTGATTCACTGCTCTTTTATACTAAAAGATGTAACTAAATGTTATTCCATTATGCAAACAAATATGCATTTTAAAAATATGAAGATACACAATTTATACAATGGATGACAGAAATATTAATTACAATGAGCTTTATGGCTACCCAAAGATAATCAAAACTTAGAATTATTACAGCAGAAAAATCAAGTTGCAAATATGAATTTGAAAAAAAAATTCTTGATATTATATTAGAATAATTTTTGTGTTAAAAAATTGAAAAAAAAATGTACAAGTGTTTTTCCCCTAAAGATATGGAATATTGATAGTTTATTTGTCTTTTTACTTCTTACAGTTAGTTCAAGTAGCAAGGTTTAATTTTATGTCTACTCAATTGTTATCAAAATTATTTTGTACAGATTTAAATTTCTGTATGCATGCTTCTAGATTTTGAAAAAGTGCTTACTGAACATTAGTAATCAGTAGAAATGACTTATATCCTTCACACCACTACAGGTCTGTCATTTGGGGGATTATGGGGGAGTCTAAGTTTTGATTTTGCTCACCCCCGAATGAATGTTCAGTAGTTTTTTCGACCTTTCAGCATGTGCATATGTACCTACCAACATATAAGCAGCCGAAAAATCCTTTTCAACCACCCCCGAGTTAGTTACGACGAGTTTTCTCGTGACGTCTGTATGTGCGTATGTGGGTGGCATAACTCAAAAACTATATGCCGTAGAAGCTTCTAGCTTGGTATGTAGGCTCTGAGGATGGTCTAGTTGTGCACCTCCCCTTGTGGTTGCATTTGAATGTTCCCAAGGGGGTGTTTTACCCCCTTTTTAGGGGTAAATCAGTGTTAATTTCAATACAGACTCAAGTGATATGAATTGGCGCGACCACTTGGCGATATTTCGCCAAGATTTTTGTCGCCAAGTGTTTGACGCCAACTTGGCGACATATCGCCAAGTTGGCGACAAATTTGGCGAATTTTTTTTTTTTTGAATTTGGGTTCAACTTGGCGCTATTGGCGATATTTTGCGAAAAATTCACTGAATGATATTAAAATCAGCAATATTTAGAAAATTAACCATTGTAAAATATTTTTTGCATTGTTTCGTGGCAGATTAGGGGAGTAAATATTTGAATTGTTACCTTGCTCACTCCAAGCACTTTTTTAACACTTAAGGCAACTGCTAAGAAATTTACACGTAAAAGGAAGTAGTGTGGGGTCCATACCAGATTTTTTTTTTTAAATTTAAGACTATATTTTCTTCCTTTGTAACAGTTGTTCTAGACAAAGCAATTTCCTGACTTTAGAAATGTTATTTTCGACTTTCCACATTCAAAGCTGTTATTTACCACCAAAACCTTCGTACTGAAATTCAGGAAGCAGAACTACATTCTCATCTGAACCACCGATATTGGATCAAAATAGAGGTCAAATTAAAGAAGAAATTTAAGAATCAATTGAAGAGCCTTTGTTTTGGTTATATTTAGCGTAAAATACCTTGTTCACAAAAGTAGCTGATTAGAACTAGCATTTGAAAGCTGCAGACAAATTATAGTATTTGACTTCCTTCTTGAACTTTTTTATAGTCAAGAAATCTATATTTGAGCATCTGTTAGAAGGACATTTTCCTTACCTTTTTAATGTCCTCATCTTTCCAAATACCAAGTCTGATGGTTCATTTGTTTGGGCCAAGAAATTCCAACTTTCCTTCTCAAGCTGTTTTTCTCCACCACACACCCAGTAGTGAAAATGAGTTCGTTTATTAGTTATAGTGATAAAAAAAATACTCATGCAGATTTTACATACAAAGAGATCATATTCGAAGAAAATGACTTGGAATTAACAATTTTTAAATGGTAAAAAGTAGTTCAAAATCTCATTTTGCTCCTTCAAAATTCCTCCAAAACACTTTCATTTTTGCTTTATAAATTAAGTACGTGCTCTGAGTGGGGAATCATAAAATCATGCCTTTTTATATGCTCTTTAAGTCATACATTTTAAAATTTTATGTAACTACTTACACACCAGAAAATAATTCTAACTTGAAAATACTATTTTCATAAAATCTGGCTTGTAAAAGAGGGAGAGAGAGATAAATAAAGGAAAAATACTTGATCCCTTTTACGTAGTAATATTTAATTAAATGTAAAATGTTATGAAATTTAGCATATAATTATCTTCCTTCATAATTCAAAAATTTCAATTTCTCAATGTTTCTCTCGAGTATTTATTAGTCATAATTATACTAAAAAGAAATTAAATACTAATAGCAAAAAAATAACTAAAAAAGTATTATGCATAATAAAGCAAAATTCATCTTTTTTTCTTGTCTAAAAACTATTTACATTACGTAGTTTGTGTAAACAAATACTGAGTTCTCGTCTCATACTTGATTTATAAACTTTACTTAAATACTATGACTAACTTGAGAATATGCTTACACTTTTACTTATAATCGTTTTCGGTACGTATTTTTCTTTTTTCTTTTCAAAACTTACTTTGAATCTTATTAACTTTTGTCATTGTAATATGACCTATTTCGAGCAGATATTTCGTAAAATTGAACAAAGATATTTAACTTCATTTTTTGATACAATCTTTTTTCTAGGCTATAATTTTAATTTATTTCACTGTTTACTACTTTTTACTTGAGCTGTGATTTAAGAATTTCAATGAGTGTGTTTTATATAAGTTTTTTTATTTTTTGCCTTTTTACTTATTTTCTTTCGGAAAGAGCGATCTATTTCTTCCCATACTAGATTAGATATAGAGTTCGGTCATTAAGCTCAAATGCAGTGTCCCTAATCGCTAGATCACATGGGAGTGTTAATTTTACTCTCAAAATAACTTTGATAAATGTGCCATATTTTAGCAATTTTTCAGATTCTCTTTCTCTTCTCCCTCGCTCTTATTCTTAACAAATTCATCGGACTTTTCCATTCTAGCGGCCCCTTTGTTGGTCAACTTTTTTACCAATAATTTTGCAGGACGATGCCAGAAGGCCGCTAAGCCTAACTAGAATCTAAAGCATGAATGCATTGATGGTTTTAGATAATTAGTAACTAACATATATAACGCGTTTTCTTACACCCAGAACCTGACTTACCTATGGGCCTATTAGACCCAGACCCCCCACCCCTTGCTCAGAGGACTCCTAAATTTTTTTCATTATTTTTTTAAAGAAAATGGAAATGTTTTTCTAAATAAACTCATCAACAGAAACAGGAAAATAACAATAAACGTTTTATTTGAATTATTTGTCAGAGTAGTTCAGATTGTACCCAATGTGAAAAGTTGTAATGTATGTGGCATAAGTGAAATAAAGATTGAATGCCACCACAGCCTATAGCCATGTAAGTGAACTGACAACACAATTGTACACACAGCTAAAGAAAACAAAATTGTAACTCAACGTTTTTTCCTTCAAATTACACCAGTAAAGTAAACTCTGCGAATTGGACGTTCTACTGTTTCAAAACCAAGCCCAGCACACAGCATTTATACACTTTTGAAGATGTTCCTCCCCCTCCCCCTTTAATTTAGACGCTGCATTTGTAGATGCTAATTTTGTAAAGTTGAATTTTTGATCAATTAGTAGAATTTCTTGATTTTAAGTCTGTTTTTCTCCTAAGTGCCAAAAAAGTTGCACTAATGGGTGCAACATCGAACCAGACTTATTGCACAGCCGATCTTATACAACGTAATATCAATAAAATATAGAATGAATAAGTATTTATTTGCAGTTTTATAAGTTATAAATTTATCTCACAGCTCATCAAAATATTGTGCCAAAAAATTAAATTTATCAAGCATTTCAAAATAGTTTAAACTACCCCGAAATATATGTAATTATCTCATATTGTATGTTTTCATCTCAAATACTTTTTAAAATGTATGACGTTTTGACTTATATAATAATTGACAACAAATAAAAGAAGGTCCTTTTTTAACACAGAATACTTGAATAACTTGAACTGAATCAATCTCAAAAAAAAAAAAAGAAGGGGGGGGGGCGCTCGGGGCCTCGCAAAACTTATTCGCCCAGTCTTAATTTTGTTCTTGCTACGCCACTGCCCCCAACAGTAAACTTTCGTCTCGGATTCACAACAAAATAATTTTTTGAAAACAAAATGTTTCGTAATTTACAGTTGGCAGCACAGAAGAATATTGCAGCATACTTCTGTCTTTAAGTTGTTGAAATTTTTTTTCATGAAATCCATCTGAAAGCATAAAATCAAGTAAGGTTCTCTTGCCTCCGTCATTTCCTCACATCTGTTTTTACAGTTTAATAAAATAAAGTAATGCATAAAAGCAAACTAATCGTGAGTTAATTCTTTGTTCATGAATACTTGTATTAGAATAGAATCAACTATCAGTTAGGGCTGATTACTAGAATTTAATTTCATGGAATTCAGCATTCCCTCGCTAATGTGGAAATGACATTTAAGTGTGAGAATAATGCTCTGGCACTTAACTGTTCAAAAAAATGAAATTTAATAAAAAAAAATGTTCTTTCTTTTAATATTATAATAGTTGACATAATGGCTCATGCAAAAAGAAAGAAGATACAATTTATGTTTCTTATTTCCCCTAGGAATGTACATATTAATTACTATTGTTATATGTTACGTCTTTTTGGTTGTTGTTGCAGCTGTAATTTCTAATGTTTAAACTACGCTGCATTCTGATAATCGATTGTTCCCTCACTTTCTTAATTTTGTAATAAACTTATATCTTTAAATATTTTGGCTATTTTCCAGGACCAATATCTTTTAGTCATTTCATATACTCACTCCATAAAATGTTTCATTTGATTCCATTATTTTTAATTTTGTAACTTTATAAGCTCAAAATGACTGTCTTCATGAAAATGTGTGGACTAACATAGGTAGATGATAAAAGACTTACATGTGTATGCCATGCAGGAATACATTTGCTGCTGTGCAGATACATTTGCATAAGATATGTGCATTGCCTGATAATTGCTAATTAATGTTCTCCTTAAACATAGAGTATCTTCAAATTAGATTAGTAAATTAATTAACTAGTGCTAAGATTAAATTAAAAATCCCCCTACCCCAGATTGCAGACCTCATATTAAAACAAATTCACTAGTCAGAAAGCATTTTGATTTTAAATATATCTACTAATTGTTTTTGAGAGGGCATGGTAAACACGGGAAAGATAATCCTTATTAGTAAAATTTGTTAGTTGTAAAATCAGAAGCAAGAGAGAAAATTGAAAATATTTATATGAAAATCAATTGCAAGTATAACAAATAGAAACTTGTAACAGATAAACATTTCAAATCATCAAGTTTTTGTTCGTTGTTGGCCAACAATGACATTGGAAATCATTTTCATAAATAGCGGTGTTCCTGCACATTCTTAAAATGTTGTTTGGGACTTTCCGACTGAACAGTAATTTATTGGTTGTACGGGTCCATTCCTTGGCCACCCAGATGGCTAAACCTGACGCCAGTGGATTTCTTTGTTTGGGAATTCTTGAAACAAGTAGTTTACTGCCCAGAAGTAACCAGTTTGTTGGACTTGAGCATTCAGTTTAATGGAGCACGAGCAAATGTGAGAAATGAAATTTCATTGAAAACAATTCCACCCATAATTTAATTTTTTGGTAATTTCCACCCATAAAAGGGCAAGGGCATCTATCGAGTGTGAGGGCTACCAATTTCAGCAGCTATTGCGAATTTAAAAGATTGCTTATTATAAAATTGTTCCAAAACCCTGACATTTTCCAATTATAAATTCTATAAAAATAAAAGGACTTAAAAAAGTCTAAAAAAATTTTTACTTACTCTTTGTTAGGAACTTATTAAGAGAGAATTAGAGCGAACTCACTTGAAGTGTGTTAAACCCTTCAAAACGGGGAAATTTTTTACAAGCACCAGGAGAGTAACAAAACTATTTTCATCATCTAGTTATCGAAAAATTTTCAACAATAATAAAGACTAGGGATGCACCGATAAGCAAATTGGCCGATTACCGATTACCGATTAATCGGCTAATGATAATCGGCCGATTAATCGGTAGAGCCGATTAATGATTAGAATTATTATTTTTAATACTATAAATTTCACCCTCACTGTTTTTTCCAATTTCTTTTGCAATTCCGATTTCAGAAATGACAACTTATTTATTCCTGAGAGAAGATTTGTTTTTCTCCATTTTTCTAATTTTTTCAAACGACATAATTTCAAAATTTTAGCAAATTTCTTTGAACCAATTATCATATTTTTATGAATAAAATTGTATTAAGAGTCTGGACATGAAAATTATTTTTAAAAAATTAGGGGGAAGCTGTGGTGAACACTTTAATTTAGGAGTGATGTTCTCAAATTAATTTTTCAGTTATAAGTTGCTATTTATATCAAGTATTTTATTCTTCGAAACTTAGAGGTGATCTAAAAGCATTAAGAGCTAAGTAGAAAAGTATCGACACATGTAAAATACTGCACCATTGTCAAAATGTTTGCATTTATTCAAAATAGGAATATTAAATTATTAAATCATTTGTATCAACTAAGAGGACTATTATTATTATTATTTTATCATTATTACATTGCTATTTTGTATTTTATTCTTTGAATTTTTTTTTTACTTACTACACTACACTTTCGTACTGCATGTTATACTTGTGCTTGCTGAAAATTATTTATTTCTTATTTATAAATTTATCTATCGTAGTTTCTTGTTCAAGCATCCTCAAGTTTTTTTTTTTCTTTTTTTTTTTTAACATCTGACTGATTATAAATGAAATGAGATATTTATGTTTTTGCATTCCAATTGAAAAGTTCAGGAATTTAACAAACGGTTTTCTTTTAATATTCCAATCAGTTTTACGCCTTGTACGAAATATTTATTTTGTTTTCACTCGGTTCACTTTCATACTGCATGTTATTCCAGAAAATTACATTTATTTACTGTTTATACAACTGTTCATCATAGATTCGGTGAAAGCATACGTTGAAAAGTAAAATTAAAAAAAATATTTTTTTCCGCCGATTAATCGGCAAGATTTTGCCGATTATTAATAATCGGCAGGGTGGCCGATTATGGCCGATTAATCGGTATTGCCGATTAATCGGTGCATCCCTAATAAAGACATTGCCTGAATCAAAGTATTTTCATTGCTTGACAAAACAAAATCTATTTAAAACCTCCCTTAACGAACACCCCTAAAAGCAGAGGCATTTCTTTGAATCACAGTCCCATTATATAGGTTGTTCCATATTGATTACTCTAAATAATGAGCAGTTATTTAATAATATGTATATGCTTTTTTAGGTTTAATTTTCTTTAAGCTAGCCAAACGCACTGTGATTATATTTATACAAAAAAAGTTACCTCCTCATTATATGTGAACTAGTTTTACCGTAACCTTAAAAAACTGCTTATTTCTCGGCTCAAATTTATTTAATTCTAGAAAGCTGTTCTCTAAATTTCTCCGTATCAGAAATGTACAGTAAATTCACTTACTTATTCGAGTAACGTTAAAATTAAAAATTGTAAAACCGACAGATCTACTTTTAAAAGATTTGTGTAAACAACAATAAATAAATAACTAAAAATAACACGATTGCTCGTCTGATTGCATTTTTATTATTTATCGGCCAATTTCAGCTTTTTTTTAAAAATCATAATCTTTGTTTTCAAACTAATGTTTTGGAAATAAATCCTTCTATTTTACTGGATGTATTACCAGTGCTTTAAAAACAATGCCAGGAGAGCGACATTTTTTTTTAACGCCAGGATACTGACATTTTTATCATTGAAGGCTTGCTGTCTAGGCCTAGAAATATATTTCAGGTAAACAATGTTACTTTTCTCTTCCAATCTCTTAACTCAATTACATAGTACAGGCAGAATTAGTATTTTTATTTTTTTAAAACAGAAATGGTGTCCAGGATACTGACATCAAAAATGTTACACACCTCAGTTTTGAACTTCAAAACCATAATGAGAACAGTAGACAAATCATATCAACAAAATACTCTAGGAATCCAAAGAAGTAATGAGAATAAACATTGCTGTAACACTGCAGATTCAAAATTATTTTTGCCTTTAATAATTGAACCTATTTCTAGGCTAGGATACTGACATGCAAACCTTGGGACAAACTTTAAAATGATGTACTTTGTTTATTTAATCTTACACTCTTAAATGTGCACAACTCAGTATTACAAATTAAACTTGTGAAATATTCATGCAAAATTTTAAAATAATTTAAACACATTTGAAAATCATTTTAGACACGCAAAAAGAGTAACTTTTGGGGTATTCAAAAATTTTTGTCGGAAAAAATAAATGAATTATTGTTTTAATTTGAATGTGATAGCACCGGAAAAAGTATTTCTGACAAATAGAAAACTTTCTAGTTGAAATAATTTTTGTGTTATTCTTCAGAGACATGTTGTTAGGATTTTGGATAATCACATAAATGTATTCTTTTAATTTTGCATTTTCCTTTGTGAAAAGCAAGTGAAAGTAATGCTTCTTTTATTTCTAGTTGTTGTTATCTCTTGTTGTGTTTAACTAATAAAGTGTTATAATAATCATTTTGCTATAAAGCTTTCATTTTCTTGAACAAAGAAAACGGCACACTCTTTTTGAAACAGAAGTCTAACTCTTCACTATTTTTTTTTCTATTCTGACCAATGCAGATTTTCATACTGTTTCAAACAAAAGCCTGAATTTCTGCTGAACTTGAAACCCAATATGGTTTGTTGTATCATTTGAAAGCTAGTGAAATTGGCCAGTTTTTAGTAGATTTAATTGGTTGTAGTCAGAGGCGTAGCTAGGGGTTGGCAGGAGTGGCTCTTGCCACGGGCGCAGCAACCAGGGGGGCGCAATTTTGACCTTTTTTTTTTTTTTAATAGTGGAAAAATGTTAAAGAAAAAAACTCGTAAGAACAAGAGCTAGAGGACAAAATGAAACAATTGTCGAAAAAAGAAAAAAAAAAAAAAGAATAACAATTTTACCTGTGGCAGGGAATGCCATTCCGATTCACTTTTCTTCGTCTTACCTCAACTCTTTTAGCGATAAACCTTATACAAACTTGGACAGACTGGCCTGCACAGTGCAAGTTCCCCTCACTGCGCCACAAATCACGTAGAACTTGGAGTTATGTTTTGGCGGATTTCAGTAGGATACACCGCTCAGATCTATTTAACAGGATACAAAGCTCGCAGCAACCAGGGGGGCGGCATTTTGACCGATTTTATAATGATAAAATAGCACTTATAAAAATGGGTTAAATTTTTCTGTTATTGCTGATAAAATTTAAGACAACAACAAATGTTAAGCATTTTTTCATTCGTCAATGAATTATTTTTAACATATATATAATTTTTTTTAATGGAAAAAAAAGATAATAGCTCATTTACAGTTTAAAAATGATAGTTAACTTCCAAAGTAGAAAGATCTTTACTAAAGTTTGAATTGTGAAGTTTTGCGTATCTGCTTATTTTCGCTGTTTGTAGAGAGAAAAAAGCACAGCTTTCTAAAGGAAATGTATGAAATAGGAGTGAAGTTTTATCTACGTTAATTATTTATTCACATAATAATAAGTAATGTAAAGCTTGAAAAGTCTTATTTGTAAAAATAACCGCACTTTAAGAGTATCAAATATGTAGAACTTTTATTTTTCCAGTATATTATGGGTCTTATTTATTGAGCCAATTTCAGATTAATTATATTTGATTTGCTTTCCTAATTATACTAGAATTGTTCAAAAGTTATGATTTTTATTTTAAATGTGAAAATTATGTTTATTGTATATATTTTTCTATCGTTTTGAAATAAATTGTATTTACGTGAACCTGAGGGGGGGCGCGATTTCCGAAGTACGTCACGGGCGCTGGCCCCCCTAGCTACGCCTCTGGTTGTAGTTCATACAGTTGTTTTTGAAAATGTCGATTGAAAACTTTGGCACCGTTTTATTTTTGAGTGTGTCCAATGTTTCAAAGTTTGTAGCTCTCTGTAAAGTGTGGCTATCTTGATCAGGAAAAGTCATGCTCTTAGTCTGCTTCTTTAGTCTGCTCTTTCCAAATATGTTTTGTATTTAGAATTATTTTGTGCCTAGGTCTTACAAGAATTTCAGGAATATGTCTCCCTCAGAATATTTCTTTTACTCATTTTCAAGATACAGTAAAACACCAATTTTACGTCACCCATATCGTTTGTTATCCCATTTTCTATCATTTTCATTTGGTCCTGGAAAAAGGCTATACGAATAACGTTAAACGCTTCCGGTTTTCTTTTTAAAAAAGTCTGCTTAGTGTGTTTTTCCAAAACCAGATTAAAATATATTTTCATCTGCAAGACTTACCCAAACTTTTTGTTTTCTGAATAAATAAGTTAGATGTTTAAAACTGTGCTGACTTTCTTTTTGTTCTGTCTTACGATTCTATGTAAGAAGGACTTCTTACAATCATCCAATCTGCTCCTCTTTCCCAAAACCTCAGAACCAAAGCTGCTTTTCTCCACCTCACCCCACCTCTTAGTCTTATGCTTTAGGTTAGAACTAAAGCTGCTGATACTTGTCTTCATGAAATAGAAGTAAATGTCACATGCGTCATCTATCAGATCACGAATTCTCTCAATATCAAATTTAATACTTGCTTCCTATGATAGTAAAGAAACAATGAAGAAGAAATAATGAAATGTGTCTTCACAGCTGATCAAGCAATTCAAAGCATAAAAACTGCAAAAAAATTAATTCTTGCAAATGTCAATCAAGCACATTTGCAAGAATTATTAGTATGGAATTTGCTGTAAATAAAATTGCATATAAAAGCCAAAAAACAAATAAAGATCACATTTCCCCACTCATTCTAAGAGGGTCAATGTTTAAACGATTTGGTTTGATTATTAGCCCGACCCCGATTTTACGTTTCTCCCGCTTGGTATGTTTTTTATAACTGGTCCAGCTGAAAATGAAAAATAGGGCTTCCACTGACTGTGTGTTTTAGAACTCTGCACCTAGTAGCCACAAATTGTTCGGTGGTAGGTTAAGGAAGCATACTTCCCGATGCTTTCAGTTTTTGTTCGCTTATCACTTCCTTGTTGAATATTACTTCACATTTCACCCTATTTGGAGGAAATTAGAGACCTGTCGCATGTACAGAGTCGAGGAAGGTCACATGAGAAAATATTAAACAGTATCTACCATAATTTGGCTACAGTTACATAATAATGGTTGGTTCTATGTTCCACCTTGGCTCCTCTATCACCCCCTTTTGTATGGCATATTCGATAAAATTCACCGTGTATATTATAATGTAATTGCAAACGAACATGTTATAAGTAATTGTTAATTTATTTTTGTTATTATTTTTCTTTTTAAATTTATGTGACGCAAATATTTGTTCAAATATCCTATTTTCAGAAAAAAATAATAGTAAAGTTTATTACATAGAGAAAGCACAGAAAAGACATGCTAAAATTAAAAAGTGAAAATTTCCCCCTATGTTTTTAAGTTCTATGCCCTTTTGTGCTAGAGCTAAGCAAAGTTAAAAAAAAATCCATTTGCAGTTCAAAAAGTGTATTTGTATGGAAGTTGAGGATTGAATGTCATACCACCAGCTAAAAACCTACTTCAAGTTCTTAAGCACGAGCCGAGGCTGAGCCCAGCTTGTCTCTACTGCACACATCTAAGCACATTTGAATCTTTGTCGGATATCTTATCATCCATAAGCTCAAAGTTTTGCATGTAGTAAATAGCTTTTTATGTAACGCCCCAGCTCATGTCAATACCCCCTTGATTATACAAAGCCTCTTCACGGGTTACTATATCCCCAAACATGGCTCCTCTAGTAGTCCGAGAGGAAAAAATAGGTTTGGCTGCCACATTCGCCTGTTATCTTGGCTATTCGCTGGGCAACGAAGATCGCTTCCCCGTCATACTACACCCCTGTAGTATCACGGGGTCGAAAAACCGATTTGGCGTTCAAATTCAAATCCTCGCTCGCCAATTTCAATGTTTTTGCTCGTTGTTCGTTGTTGTCTTTCTTAGCGTTAGCACGTCCTTCGAAAAAAATTGAGATGGATATTAATATGACCATCGCAGATTAATCAGCAACAATTATACCGAGTTGTGAAGATGCCTTACAGGTGTAGTGCATTCAACTGTAACGGCAATTATGAAAATGGCCCGAAAGTTGCTGTATTTTCATTTCCTAAAGAGGAGGAATTGAGACGACGCTGGCTTCAAGCAATAAGTCGGAAGGACTTCAAAATCACTTCAAGCTCAAAAGTAGGTTTTATTTTATTATTTATTTACTATTTCATTCATTCTTTAAGAAATTAAACTTCTCTAAGATAACAGTGTCTATAACTTTTTTTATTCACTCTGCATATTTTGTTTCATTTGTCAATATTTATTAATTTTGCCATGTAAACCTCTCAAATAGTGTAGCTATTTTTTGGAAAGTGTATTATCTTTATTAGGAGGTCACTCGGTGAATCTTAGTAAATATACTTTTTTCTCTAAAATTTTACCCATTCCAAAATTCATGGATAAATTTAATGCTATTATAGTGTAAAGTTATTTAATTTATTTGGTAGCTAATTCAGTTGATCATCTTGAAGAAACTAACAGATAATTTAAAAAGTATTCTAATGATATTTCCCTAAATTTTGTTTTAGTTTGATTCAGACTGTTAGTCACTTTTTAATTTATAGTTAAATGATGAACTGATAGAATGAAATATTTCAGAAAATTTATCAACTTTAGCTTATTTATATTTATTTATAAAAAAAAACCTCATTATGTTATTTTATCTTCATCAGGTTTGTGAGCTACATTTTCCGGATGATTGCATTATTAAAGAAACTACGTCTTCTGACATTGCCACAGGAGATACTGTAAGCATCCCAAGAAAGCGTTTAAGACTGAAAAAAGGATTGGTGCCTACCATATTCGAAGCTTGCCCCGAATTAAATAGAGACTTTCACCAGAGGGACTCAAGAGAAGAAAAATTAAAAAATTGTGAAGAAAGGCAATTACGTCAAGCAATCCAGGACAGCTTAAGAGTCGCCCAAGAATATGAAATCATGCACAACTTTACTAACTATGAAGAATTTAAGAATATTTTAAAAGGTAAAACTTTTGATTCATACTGGTCCATGAGTACTGTTGAGAAAAAAACATGTTTCTTTGTTATTGATTTTGATCCCCATCCCAACATTGTTAAGTCAGTGATTGTGGATGAAAATTTGCAGGTTGAATGTTTTTTTAAAAATGTAAAATTAGTTTCTGTTTCTAACTTCAATATGCCATACTCTCTTAAAACTATAAATGAGTTGAATGAAATTTTAGATAGCTTTAAATGTTGTAACAATGCTAATTCATATACCTGCAATGATATACTTCAATCAATCAAAAGTAATCTTAATATTTTAAAATTAAATTTCTTATCTGACAAAAGTGCAACAATTGATTTTCTATGTGAAGAAATTTCTTTATTGACATTAAACAAAAATCTACTTCGTTATAGTACAGATATGTTAATTTTTTGCAGTTTAATATTTTCCATATCTCCTCATTGCTACAGATTTATCCGAAATTCAAATAATTTAATTTTGCCCCATCCATCAACAATTGAGCGCCTTTGCTCATCATTTCATCTAGGGCCTGAAAATGAACAGTTTAATGAAGGTTTTTTATCCTATGCTAAGATGAAAATTAAATCCTTGGAATCGCACGAAAAATTTGTATCTTTAATGATAGATGAGATACATCTAAAACCATATTTGGATTATAAATCAGGTAGTATAGTTGGCAAATCTGAAAATAACGATAAAGCTGCAAATTCTGCATTTACTTTTATGTTACAAAGCTTTTTATCTGACTTTACAGATGTTGTTCATATATTACCTGTCTGTAACATAAATGCAGAATTCTTACATTCATTCCTACATAAAATTATTCTAGATTTAGAAGAAATTGGTTACAAAATTATTGCTCTGACATCAGATAACCTGTCCTTAAATGGTAAAGCAGTGTCTCTTTTCTCCCAAACTAGTAAACCTTGCACATATTTCCCACACCCAGCAGATCCTAGCAGAAACTTATATTTTTTGTTTGACCCTGTCCACATTTTAAAATGCATTAGAAATAACTGGATTAACCAGAAAAATGACGGACAAAATATGTATTATTTAGACTTTAGTGATCCCACTAAAACTAAAACTGCCTCCTTTAAGTCAATTAAAAACATTCATTCTCTCGAAGAAGGCCAATTATTAAAATACAGTTATGGCATAACAATTAAGGCTTTAAACCCAAATAATATGGAACGACAAAATGTTCAATTGGTAACACAAATATTTAATGATCATGTTGTTGAGGGCCTCAAGAAAATTAGTGAACAAACTGATGATCCCCATTTAAATGATACTGCCAATTATATTGGTATTATACTAAAATGGTGGAAAATAATGAATGTAAAAAATCCTTATAAAGGAAAGCATAAAAAAGATGTATTTTCTGAGCCCTTATCACGTGATTATACAGATCAAAAATTTATTTTTCTGAATCAGTTTCTGGAATGGCTGAATGCCTGGAAGTCAGCCAATTATGATTCGGGGGTTTTGACTAAAGAAACGTTCAATGCACTGTTTAATACAACTAAGGCTGTACTTGAACTGAGTAAATATTGTTTTGAAGAGTTAAATTTTCGATACTTTTTAACCGGCAAAATACAAACTGATCCTTTAGAGCGTCGGTTCGGGAAATATCGACAACTCTCTGGAGGACAGTATAATATTTCTATAAGACAGGTCTTTGAAACTGAAAAAAAGTTGAGACTGCAGACAGTTGGTCCACTAAAAATTAAATCAGCTTCTAAGGGGGAAATAGACTTTGATATGACCGAAGATCAAGATGATGGGGCAGAAACTGTTAATAAACAATTCATAACAATAATTGACCAAATTCATGTCACTGAAGATGATTTGATAAATGCAATAAGTATTTTGCCTGTTATCACATTTGTTGCTGGATTCTGCTGTCACTCATATTTAAAAAGTCAAAAATGTATTTTATGTAAACAAGCAATTGCAGTAACTGATATTATAGATAGATTTGAAAATGTAGATGGAGAGGAAGAGTACAGTTATATTGAAAGTTTAGATCGAGGGGGTTTAGTTTATCCAAAACCTGAAATTTTGGATATAATTTTGTATGCATATGTTGTTGTTACAAAATTAGTGTCTGAGAAATTTGAAAGTCTGTTTCTAAAAATGACAAATCATCGAGCAGTTGCTATAGACACAATTCTCAGTGTTTTAGAATGTAAAGAACTTTCTCTCAATGATAATGAATGTACTTCTCATAAAACTCACTTTATTATTAAATCACTTGTGAAACGAGCTGTCAATACATTTTTAAACAACTACTGTCGAGAAGTCAATGATCAGATAATAAAAGAACGACTGAATAAGAAAAAACTCAATTCTAAAATCTCTACACATAAAAATGAGTCCACTGTAAAAAAACGAAAACTTGAAACACTGTCTAAGTAAATGCAAAGTTATTAAGATTCGACATTTTAGTTTTAGTTTTCACAGAATTGATTGTTCGTTTCTTTAAAAGGTTACGAATGCAAAAGATAAATTCCTTTCAGTTTTACCAAAAAAAAAAATACCGTGCTTGCATTTTTGCAACTTGTATTTCCCTTGAAAGTGTGTTTCAAGTTTTTGAGAACGCTGGTTGGAAAGCATATTTTTGGAAATAAATACGTTATGTAATCTTTTGTGAACTTGCAGAGTAACGGTTTTGTGTTTATGGACATTTTGTTTAAGTTACATTCACCAGAAAAATTCGAATCATATTAAAAACAACCTGTATTTTTGCTTCTAAAAAACATATTGTTACATTTGTTTTATTTGTGAATAAACTTTTTATATCTCTGATTCTCTGTTTTATGATGTCATTAATCCTTGAATATTTAACCTCTAGAAAAGAAATATGTTATTGTCAATTAAATTTATAAAGTTCCATAAAATTGCAGAAAATAAAATCTGTTCATAATATAATACTAAAAGAGAAATAATAATAACATCTGGTTTCAATTTGAAAACAGTAATAATGCAGAAAAGAAAATACAATCCAAGTCTTGATTATAGCATGTGATAAGAATCTAGTTTATAAAATCCAAAGTTTTTCTTGTATATCATGATAAAAAAGACTTAGAAGCTACTAAAACATTGCATGATTCGAAGACAGCGAACGAACGATCGAATAAGCAACCAACGAAACCACGAGTGCTCAGACTTCGGACTACTAGGTACCTGGCGGGAGGAAGCGTGAAGAGGCTTCCTCTATTCCAGGGGGTATTGACTAAGTCTGGAATCATAGTCTAAATTAGAAAATCCATTTACTAACCTTGTAGCCCTTCTTTGTACCCTTTCCAATAAATTAATATCTTTCTTCAGATAAATAATAATGGTTGTGAATTAATGATTCTTTCTTTAAAAAAGAATGCAGTATGGTTATAGGGCAAAATTTTAATGTTATTAATTCAAAATTAAAGTAACGGAACAAAATTCTTACCTGCGAAAGCGAACACTTTATAAAAATCTCAATCGTAAAAATTAAACTTTTATGTAAAAAAATTAAAATTATGCGGTTTTTAACGTAAGAATGGTCACTGTATTTAATTTCCTATATTTTTGAATGGTTTACTTTCAAAAACCATGGCAAAAAATATTCCTGATTTTTTTTCTTTTAAGTGAGGGCTCGACTTATATGCAGGTTTCCGATTTGTTTTCCAATTTTCCCCCCTAAAAACGGTCAGACTGGGTTTAACGATGGATCGACTTGTATGCAAGTATAAATGATACTTGTGTATAACTGAAGCAATTTAGTAAAAAAAATAGGTTTAAAGTACGAAAATCAACTTTTTTAAGAGTTTAAAAATACAGAAACTCTGATGCCATTTTCTGGTTACTTGAATGCTGGATATATGAGCTTTTGTTTATCCTTATAGCTTATGACCTTCGCTTGGATTTTTACTTACTATATAGCTGTTTCAGAAATACATTTAGATGACACACTGATATATCGAAAGTGGAGGTTTTAAATGACCTCTCGAATAAGCATAAAAAATGGATTTTGGTCAACTGGCTGGCAAAATGGGAGAAAAGTTCACAATGAAAATGAAACAATATATAGATACAGTAAAACATCATTTCTACGTCTTTTACATACCTGTATACCTTATTTTTCATTTAAATACTTTAATACATTGTTTACATGGCGCAAAATATTGATTATACATCATTTTCCTCTCGTGAAATTGAAAAATTTATAGCAGTCGTAAATTTGTTGGTTTCTACTGTTGAAGGGGTAATTTTTTCAGTCTTGATATGTTAAATAAAGAAGGAGAAAAAATGATTATGTTCTTATTAAAGCACTGGTAGAAAAATATTTCATCATGTTCTTAAAGTATTTCATAATACTATTATGATCTTAGAGCAGTGGTGGCCAACCCGCGGCACGCGTGCCACAATGTGGCACGGCAGAGCAGTAACAGTGGCACGCGAAGACTTTTTGAAAAAATTCCAAAATTGAGGGGAAAATGTCGATCTCAAAAATATTGATAAAAACTAAAACCCTTGAACTGATAAATATAATGATATTATGACGATTAAGTGTCAGGAGGCTGGCTTACAAATTGTCTTAACTACAATATTGCAAAGTACTTAGCGTTAGCTTCGGACATCCAACGAAAGCTGTGACGCTACAGACAATGCTTTGTAAAGCATATTTGTGCTTGACACGAATGAAACTTTCGATGCTGCAGAATGGATTCTTGATCTGCAATAGTTTCAGCTACGGGTGATGAAATTTTTTAAAAAGTTAACTCTGCAAGTAAAATTAAGAAACCAGATTGGACAAAATTCGGTATGGTTGCACAAATGAAGATCCTTAAATTGTTTTTGTTACATTACTTGAAAATAATTTGGGAAAAAAACTTCAAAAGTATCATCGAATTATTTATCACAAACTCCTTGCCAAAGAATGAGACTTTTTCTCTGCTGGTGACCCTGTAGAGTTCACTGTATTAACAAACTACGAATTAGAGCTCTGAATGTTTTGTGAACTTTTCCCAGGAGAAAGAGGAGAGCATGGCAAGTTACTCCTTCATTGAAATGTGCAATAGCTGTGTCCAAAGGAAAAATAGTCATAAGATTTTAGAATTTTAGCGAGTGTGTTTTTTAAAATGTCTGGAAGGAAAGCAATGAGGACTTGCTACTTAGGAATGAAGAATAGCAAATGAATTTAGCTATGTCATCGCTTATTATACGGCGTTTTAGTAAATTAAATTTAAGATAGTACAAGAAAAAGTTTTCTAAATCAGTATAGGCCATCTACATTCTTTTATGATGAAACTTCAGTTTCTTTATCTCTACTTTGGAGAAAAAAAAAAATAAAACATTAAATTTAATACTGAAAGTATCAACCCAAATTTAATAATTTTCCAATGATATATGGAGAAAATTTTACACCTATTTTAAGTATACATTCAGTGTTAGGTTTGATGATTTTCAGGATCATAAAAAAATGTTGATCTTTTCAAATTCTTTGTCTATTTTTCTGCAAGACACTACTTGTTACCCTTCTAAAATCCAAATCAGAATTACTGACCTTTTGCATTGGTAATGAAATATAAGAGCTTACTTCAACAGAAAGTGATCCACGTTATGTATAAATTTGGAAATTCGTACCAACAATTTTTTTCTTCACATTTACGCACTTTAGCTGTCTGATTGCTGTTGCAGATATGGTTCAAAATAGGCTTCTAAACGAATTTTTTTTTATATGAATGCTGAAAAAGCTAAATACCGTTGAACATTAATTGATAACTTCTTATAGGATTCTCAAGAAATAATCCTAAAATTAAAGACTTGGTAAAAAAGATACAGACTCATAAGCCGCATTAAGTACAGACTGTTTAATTTTTGGAATAGAATGTTTAATGTTTTTTTTTTTTTTTTTTAATTTTTTTTTTAAGCATAAGCCAATTGACAGAACTTATGAAAGTGTTTATGAACGATAACTCTTAAGTTCGAACTTGTTTTATCTTTACTATCATTTAGATTTCAATTGCTCCGATTTACAAGAAATTTTTTTCATTTGAGTAAATATTACATAGTCAGTCAACCAAAAATCTATTTTTAACTTTTAAAAAAAGTTTAGTTTTTTGGAAAAATACAATGTGGCACGCTGAGCTTTTTCTCTCCTGACAGTGGCACTTTCCCTAAAAAGGTTGGCCACCCCTGTCTTAGAGGGAGGATAATCAAGGACTGTAAAATATTTTTGAAATTAATTGCCCGCATGTACATTTGAGCATATTAATAGCTGGAGATATGCTAGGTATAATAAGTAATTGAGATGTACTACAATAGAGGTATGATTTATCCAGTGGCGGCCCGTGCCTTAATTTAGTGGGTGGGCCCGCAATTATATCTTTCCCCAGTAATGCTTACACAGATAAAATGAAGGAAACAACAGTTAGTAAACTAATGCTGAGCGACTTAAAATAATGTTTAATTTTATTAATACAAATTTGCATTGCAAAATTATCTCACATTTGATTTGATACATAGGTTTTATATTTTAAATGTTACACCAGCCTTAAGCGATCAAATTTATACTAGTAACAATGTTTTCCACAGACGACCGACTTTCTACAGATCACTAATGTTTCTCTCATAATTTTGCCATTTTCGGACAGGGAAAATATTCATCACATCAAAAGTGTCACGTCTCAAGGCGGCGCACCTCCTCAAACATTACGGGACTACACTCAAAAAGAAAAAGAAAATTTCTGCCTAAAAACACCCCCTCTCTCCCCCTAAAAATTTCAACAATCTTCATCATGACTTTCTGAAAGCCTCCATCAAATTAAAGAACTCATAAGGTAAATGACTAGATCTGGCCATGCTTACATTTTCTTTTTTTTTAATTTGGATACAAATGTTGCAATTTTAGTTCATGAAAAAACAAATCCTAACGGTGTTAGAACTCTAATATGTCACTTTTATAGCTATGATATTTTCATTAACTTTCAATTTTAATGCATGTATATGTTTTTAAATAAATTAGAATACACTGGGGTTTGACCAGTTATTGTCCCACTCGCTTACCTACGGTCGTACTCAAACTAGTAATGAGATGCATCGAATTAGTTTCAGGAAATACACAAAGAGTATATAACAATATTAAAACACTTATTTTTCTTACAATATAATCAAAATTAAAGGATCTTGACTACCGGTTCGAATAACATTAAAATTCAAACACGGATAACTGACTAATTTAGTTATATCTATCAGAAATATTTGCTTAACTGGTAATAATCTTTCGGATACATGATTTGACTGACAGTCATGGTAACGTGTTATATGTTAGAAATAATAAGTTTTGCAGAACGTCTAGTTTTTCAGAACCATTAGGTACCGTTATTAAACTTTGATATAAACTATTAATTTAACTAGATTGCTTTTAAACAATATTTAATATTTCATATATTATAAACCTTCAGGAAAATATATTGCAAAATATAGTTTTTAAATGTTGCGAAATTTTATGCCCACGCGTTTCTTGAATTATGAAGCAATTTGTAAAATAATAATAATTTACAAAATAAATGTATTCATTTATACATTTTAAGCTGAATATAGTTTTTATATACAGTAGACTTTGGTCCACTCAATATTTTTATGAACGTTCAATGTAATACGTTTTGTTTTTTTCTGGTTACTGCTTTAGTGTATTTGTAGTAGAAGTTAAGTGTCATAAGATAAAAGAAAAAATCTGGTATGGACCCCACACTACTTCCTTTTACGTGTAAATTTCTTAGTAGTTGCCTTAAGTGTTAAAAAAAGTGCTTGGAGTGAGTAAGGTAACAATTCAAATATTTACTCCCCTAATATACCACGAAACAATGCAAAAAATATTTTACAATGGTTATTTTTCTAAATATTGCTGATTTTAATATCATTTAGTGAATTTTTCGCAAAATATCGCCAATAGCGCCAAGTTGAACCCAAATTCAAAAAAAAATTTTTTTCGCCAAATTTGCCGCCAACTTGGCGATATGTCACCAAGTTGGCGTCAAACACTTGGCGACCAAAAGCTTGGCGACATGTCGCCAAGTGGTGGCGCCAATTCATATCACTTGAGTCTGTATTGAAATTAACATTGATTTACCCCAAAAAAGCTGTAAAAGACCCCTTTGGGAACATTCGAATGCAATCACAAGGGGAGGTGCACAACTAGACCCCCCTCAGAGCCTACATACCAAGCTAGAAGTTTGTACGGCATATAGTTTCTGAGTTATGCGAGCCACATACGCACATACATCCGCACATACGTACATACAGACGTCACGAGAAAACTCGTCGTAATTTACTCGGGGGTGGTCGAAATTGATTTTTCGGCTGTTTGTATGTTGTTAGCATGGGCGTCGCTGACTGCTGAACATTGGGGGGGACTTTGGAAAAATAAAAATACTAGGAAAAATTCATGTTTTTTAAAAATATGCTTAGCCTTTGTAAAGACCAATGAACATTGCAATTTTCAAATAAGGACCACAAGGAGTTAATATTCTGACCCATAGCGGGGACAAAAAATTGGGGAGGGGGTATGAAATTGCCGACCCCTCATTAATTTCAAACAGAGGGAAAAGAATGGGTCCAACATCTTTGCTAAGAGGGAAGTCGTAACTAGATCAGAGAGTTGAGAATGTGTTCCTAATCGTAAGTATATTATTTACACAGAAGTAAGGAGGTACGGTGGTTTCTCTCCCGGATATTTTTTGGAATTTGTGGTCTTAAAAATGCATTTTAAACGATCTTTGGTAATGTTATGGGAGAATAGGTTCGAGTGCGCTCATCCGTCCATTTTTCGATATCGAAACATTAAGAACTCCATTATTAACTCTGATTGTGCTATGGAAAGAGGGGATCTGGGATTTTTTTCGAAATTGTATTGCTAAAAACGCAATTTTTGGCTATCTTTGCAGATAATACGTAGATTAGAGATTCGAGTTCCCTCTTTTCAGAAAATTATCTCTGAAAAATGCATTCTAAACAATTTTTGGCCATGGTAGTAGTTGAAGAGGTTCAGAGGCGCTTCTCTGGATATTTTTGGATATTGAAATTTAAAAACACAAGTATAGATTATATCTAATTGTTTTAGAGAAAGGGAGGTCCGGAATTCTCCCCTGGAACTGTTTTTGAAAATGTAACTTTAAAAACGTAGTTTTAGACTATCTGCGTAGATGTTAGGAGAGTGGAAATTTAGGGCCCACCCTTGAACTTTTTCAAAATTGAAGGGTCATCTTTGATAATTTTAAGAGGACAGACAAATATTCGAAAAGCGTTATTTCAGTTGACTTTCAATGATGTTAGGGCAGAAATTTTGAAGAACTCTCCGTCGGAAACAAAAGTTTAAGCCCTTTAGAACGAAATATAGGACGATCTTAAACGTTATTGACAAAAGACAGAGAGGGGAAGGGAGGCGCCTCCTTTTTTAATGAGAGATATGTTTATTCAAGCTGAAGCAGCAAAATAAATAAATAAAAAAAAAAAGAGTTATACTCCCACATCTCACATTTTATGCTCACGTTACAGTATTCAAAATTCATGCATTTGATCAATAACAATGCAAAAGCTTAATTTAGTGCTTGAAGAAAAATGAATGTTTTTCATTCTGCTTTATCACGTCATAATTTTTACTTTTGATAAAAACAAATAATTAAAAATGATTAAATATAAGTTTTCAGGGAGAAGACTGTCTAAAAAGTTCTGACTTCTTAACATGCAGTGTAATATGACAGGAAAAAAAATTCCCTTTATAATTATTCATCTAGCATTTTGATCTTCAACAATATGTGAGAGATCTTTCTAATATTTTTTTTATTTAATTAATTTTTATTATTGTTTCTTACCCTCTCCTTCATAAGAGCATTTGTTTTGCTTCAATTGTGCCTATGCTAAGAATGATGCTTTCACCTAATTTTGAAAGTTCCATTTTGAAATTTATATTTCTCAGTTAAAAATTAGGTTTGAAAATTTCAATTAAAAATAATTTGTATGAATAGTAACTTGCTTTTTTTAATGATAATTCAGTTCTTTTTACAAATTTTCATGGAAATGCAGCGATAAAATATCTTGTTGGTCCCAACTTTTTAAAAAGAATTTAGTTATCTAAATAATACTCAACCAAACAAGCCTTATTATTTCATCACTTAAAAGATAAAACAGAGTATTTTTCACGTAAACTGTTTCTTAGTTATTTGAAAATATAATTCTAACTTAGAATAAAAATATTTCGTTTATCAACATTGCTAATATTGAACGTTTTCTTTGCAACTCAAATTTCATAAAAATGTATATCAATTAGTAACTGCAAAAATAAGAAAAATTAGTAAGCAAACACGAAAATACAGGTAATTTTCTCTTGTTGTGTATTATTTAACTTGCTCAAAAATTTAAATTACTTCGATCAAAAAATAAGGATCTTAATACTGATTAGTATATGCTCATCGAAAATATTCCAATCAAATATCTTGTAATGTTCACTGTAAATAAATACGAATAAGTATTTCAGCTAAAAATCAGTTTAGTATAAAACTCTATATAAAGTCTACATATGTTAGGGGAGTATCATTAAAGGGCACACAAGGACAGATACAAGGGAGGGGCGATGGAGGCGATTGCCCCCTTTTTTGAGGACCTCTCCACCGGTAGTTTTTCTCTCGCGATGCTGAAACTCAAAAAAACTTTTTAGACAAGATTTAAATGTTGGGGGAAGAAGGTTTGGGCCTCTCCCCAGAAATATTTCGGAATTCAAGTCCGAAATTTTTGTGATTAATATTTGTGAACCAGTATACATAATAAAAGTAAGTTATAAAGACCAATTGCCCTTCCCTTGAAAATTCCTAGATTCGCCCTTGTGGGCACATTAGTATTTCCTTCTATGCATAAGCAATTTGTGATACTGATGTCTTAAAAATCGCTCCATGCTCACTCTTACCCAGGGCCGCCGATACCAGCGATGGGGGCCGGTACCAATTTTAATGCCGGGCACCCATGCAACCCCCCCCCCCCCAAATTGCATATTTTAATGCTGTCCGTTCAGCACATTTGCAATTGTAAAAAAAAAAAGCAAAAAAAAATTTTTTTTTCTGAAATACTTTTTTTTTTAGTTACGAAAGTGTGCACCTGATTTTATTTTCTCGTTATTTGTGCCGCCAGATGATTTTAAAAAGCGATGCAATTTCCTTTGCGCAAGCGTGTTTTTCATTCATTAGTGTTTGTACTAGCAATTGTTTCATATTGAGAATCGGCAATGGAAAGCGAGATTTTTTTTTCAATGAAATTATTGACACTAAAACGGGAAAAACATGTTCATAACCTTACGGGCCCCCCAAAGCTCCGGGCCCCGGTACTAAAGGTCCAGTATCCCCCCCCCCAAACGGCGGCCCTGCTCTTACCGTTAAAGGTATATGAAGTTAACAAGAAATTTTGTAATACCTTTTTTATGTTATAACAAAAACAATGAAATGAGTAAAACTTACATGATATCTTTCCTCCAAATATGATACTCTTTAGTGCCGTACTACCGATGCGTGCCCATGCACAAAGCTTTTCACGAAGCTTCTCTAGCAGTTCTTCAAAAAAAAAAAAAAAAAAATTCTTGCTCACACCATATCGCTAAACACGTGGACACATTAGTGCCCCTCTTGAACCCCCTTCCTCTCTGGGGGGTCTACGGATGGTCAGAGGGATTTTTTAGTGCCCATTGTAATGCAGCTGGACAGTGTCTTCTTTCCTCGTTAAGAAGAGTGAAATAAAAGAGGGTGGTCTTATCTGCGACAGAATCAAGAGAAGTATTTGAAATGGGAAAAAGTGCACAAAAAGAAATTTATTTCTTAGATAGCTAGCTGTCACGTTTCCTAATTTTTAAGTCACGTTCTTAAAGGAGCTAATTCTAATATAATTTGTTTTTGCGAAAGAAGATATCCACTCTTTTCTAGTGTTGTATATTCGGCGTTGTAATATATTGAATGAAAATCTTGAGGGGGACTTTTTTTCTGTTTGGTTCAAGAATACAAACCCCAAGGTCTATTTATTATTTCCAATGCCCCGTCGAGTAGGTGGGTGGTCAGAAAAAGGGAAAGTGTCAATTGTTGAATGGAGGGATTGGATCTTCTTATTTCCACATTTTAACGGGTCTTGTTACTAGAAGAAAAATAATTGCTCGGTTAAGGATGGCATAAAACGCAAAAAGCCCACAGTAGGAAACTGATTAATTCACAGATGGTTCATCAAGTGCAATATAGAGACGGAAGTTTTTATAATTTTAGTTCGGGCTGAAATTCTAATTTAATTTTGATACACAAATGATATCTAGCTCTGACCTTTTTTTTCCCTCAAGTGTAAGAATTCCAAAATATTGAGAGGAACTTTTCCTCAGTTCAAAATATTGGGGGGGAAATGTCCCCCTCGTCCCCCCCCGCCAACGACGCCCGTGGTTGTTAGGTACATATACACGTGCTGACAGGTCGAAAAAACTACGCGACATTCATTCAGGGGTGAGCAAAGTCAAAACTTAGACCGAAATTTGAGTGAAATTTTTTTCGTGATCACAATACTTCCTTTACTACGTAAAAGGAAGTAAAAATGCGCAGTAGCAAACTTTTTGTTCAACATCTAAGTGTTTTTTCGGACATTAAAATCCCTTTGAGTGTGATAATATTAGTTGTAGGGATGAACATCAAAGAGGGGGGGGGGGGGGGCAGACTACTTTATTGATATTTTAGGGGGCGGGGGTTGGCCTCTCTTTTGTCCTTGATATAAATGCAGTCATGATTCGGCTAAAAAAATGTAGCATTTGGAGCTTAAGAATACTCATTACTTCTCCAAGCATTTATAATGTCACACCCGACAGGATGACAAATTCCTAGAGTTCATACAATACCTACAAACTTTTTAATATATTAACATAACACTGTGACAAATGAGATTAAATTCAAACTAACAACAAGAAAATGGCAAACGCTGTACAAGTCAAAAATAAAGTCTTCATAAAAAAATTTTGAGAATAAGAATCTCAAACGCAAATTAATAAATAAAATATGCATGCATTGTATTACAAATAGGTGAGGGGGGGTAATGAAACTGGCAATCTCTATGCCTGTTAGTAATAGGTGTTGAAAATTAAAAAAGAAAGACTAAAAAAAAGAAGACGTGTTATAAAAATCAATAGAAAAAAAAAACGAGGAGCGCGGAATGAAAAGCAAGTTTTCTCCCTAGGGGCCAGACATTCCCTGCTTCTCTGTAACCAGTGAGGGACATTTCCCTCTCCACCGCTTTGGTTAGGGACAAAGGGAAATTTTGGGCCAGATGAAAAATGCCCACTTGTCGATTGTTACAGTGGGGTGTCATCTCTCACTGCTCTTTTTTCTCCAGCCATTGCGATTGGCTAAAATCGGGGGCTTGGCGAGGGCCGTTTTGATTTGGCCCCTGAATTCGTTTTGAAAGCCGTGCGAATGCGAAGCGCTTAAGTGCGAAGCGCTAAAATTGATGGGGTTTGAAAACTTTTTTATGCTGTATTAGCGATGTGGAGGGGGGGGGGGGAGCTGAAGGTTTAAAATATATTTTATGCCCTATGTTTTGTTTTTTTTTTGGTTGAAATACAAAACGATATGTTTTATTAGGCATTTTTTTTCCTCCAATTTTCTGGGTGGGCCCGGCCCACCCGGCCCATAGTGAGGAGCCGCCCCTGGATTTATCTCACATAAAGCTTTTACTTGAAACTTGAATTAATGTCTTAAGTATAAAACTATTGAAGTAAACAGTGAGGGTTGCTGTTTGTCGCCAACATTTTCCACTTTCAGGAATCTTTCACTGAATTTGCAATTATTCATGAACCTAAAGAGCCCTTATCTGATTGGCTCTGTTTTCAACATCCTAACTCCGAGCAGACAAGGGTATCGCCAAGCGTCACGCTGCTTTGTTTACTTCCACGATCTGCTCTCGCTAATTTCACTATAGTTGGGTAAAATTGTAAAATCAAACTATTTGTCAATGGTTTGATAACTCATCCTACTCATGATGCCTCCTCACTCCTACTCATGATATTAGAGCAAATATTGAAGCTAAACTTTTTGTACATATTTATGGTCCTATGTGTACTTATCACAAAACATTGAAAAAAGTTTAGATTGATTTTGAATTTCTAAAAATATAGGAGTATATGCAGCATGTTACGGACTCTACGCACAAAAGACATGGAAATTTTTGCTGAAACTAACTTCAAATTTTCTGTGAATGTAACATATATTCCTACCTAATGAAGCTTTTTTATTATGTCTCAGTTTATCTATAATGCATTTACATACCAAAATAATAACTAAAGAATCAAAAAATATTTCTAAGGGAATTAATTTACTGAAGAACTAGCCATTTACGAACACGTTACGGACTCTACGCATTTGTCATGTGTGAGTATTGTTTAAATTTTTGGTACTAGACGCTAAACGACAACAACACAATATTATTGTTCAATAGTTTTGATGATAGAATCAACTGTCATTGTTTTTTTCCCATCATATGCAAAAAAGAAAAAAATTGTGCTGAGGAGTCAAGAGTTAGAACTCCTGGTAGAACAGATAATGGTACACATGTCAGTTTCTTCATAGTTTACTTTTTGCATTGTCTTAAATTTATTTCTAGAAAACAAGGTACCCATTCGGATTTCACAAGCAATTTTCTTTTTACAGTTGTAGAGCCTTGAATTAGTTGAAGAGATCGGTACTAGACTCTTTTCAATAAATCAAGATTTTTCCGATAACAGCGGGATATTTAAGAGGGACATTTTGGTGGGCGGGGATAATATGTTTTTTAGCCAAAACTTTCAAAATTGCATTTCTCAAGGTAACTTAAATTTTGAAGAAATTCAGTTTAAAATATCAAAGTATTTTAAAATGTACCAAAATCAACAGATTAAGTATATAGTATTTTATTTTTTCTAATGACAAATTTAGCCGCAGTAATTTTGGAATTAAAAGTTTTTTATTATGTAATTAGTTTGTTTATTTACTTATCAACGTTGCTTGAGAATGCTCTTTGCTGTTTTTTTTTAATTAAACTTCAGCAATTTTTAATTAGCAATTTTAACTGAGCAAAAAAAAATGTTAAGAATTGCTCCTAATTGTGCTCTTTTGTGTAAAAATTCTGTAAGCAATGAAGAGAGGGACTTAAATGTGTAAAACAAATTGTTCCTTCAAACCTGCTTCATTTTAAAACCAAAAGGTTGATCCAGAACCAAAATATAAAAGCTCATGGAATATTGAGTCGTTCTACAAAACAGCCACTTCTATTTTATCCTCTATGTAACAGCTCATATATTTCTTTAAAAAGGCATAATTTTTAAATAATGAACAAAAATTTTGCTTAAAAAATCAAATATGTTTGATATCTTAAGCAGATATACCTTTCGGTTTTTTTACCCTTCTGTTAGGGAGTTCATGCACTTTGGTAAATAAAGAGCTGAGTTGAAACTGTTGCTGAATGTCGAATTCGTAACATTTTTGTAGAGTCCGTAACGAATTTTGAAAATTCATAAAAATTAACGAATTGAAACAATCATGAAATTTCTTTTATAATATTACAACAGCATGGCTGAAATTAGAAAATATGCAATTTAGTGAAATAAAACACATAAATAAAAATTTTAACTTAACTTTTATTCCAATTATTGTTACGGACTCTACAATCATCATTTTCACAATACATAACTTTTTATAGAATGCAATTTTTAATTAATATCATTAGCTATATTAGAGATGAGCCTTTACTTTATCTGTCTCAAGTACCAGTTTTGGCTTAAAAATCAGTTGAAGCCAGATTTAAAGAAAAATTCAATGTAGAGTCTGTAACAGTGAAAATTGTATTTTCAATGTTCTGAGTGCAATTACAAACATAATATAAAAAAAAAACTATGAAAAAAATATGATATTCATATACTTTAAAATGTACTTTTTCAATATATGTAATAATTTTAAACTTTAAAAAAGTTTTGTTACGGACACCCCTATGTCACAAATACTGTGAAATGCCACTTCTACATTTTTATTTTATCTTATTTCATTGTGGGAATATATTTAATAAATTGTTTTTTATAGTAGTACTTGGTTCTAAGCAGCTCTTTTCTATTTTACTCTATTTTTTAAATACAGTAATTAAGGAGAAAAGTTTGCTTAATGTATATTTTGCCATGAAATGTTACAAAATACTTACTGTTTTGCTTTAAAAATTTCAGTTAGTTACCTGTTTAATTGCCCAATAATATTTTCAGAAATGTTGCTCGTTCAATTATTGATTTCATCATGCGTTTAATAGTGTATGAGTATCTTTTGATGTATTTTAATGTATCTTACTCATCATTTTAGAAAGTTTCTTGCACAATGTCAAAAATCTATTATTATTGCTTTTGGTAAGAAATGATTAATTTTATTTCCTATTTATTTGCCAGTAGTCACAAAAATGATAATATTTTTTATCTTACAAATTTCAGATGTAATGGTCCTTTTTTTAGACTTCTGGTTTCTTTTTTCCTAGGGATGATCTGAAAATATGTTGGGTGCCCTGAAAATGTCATTTATAGGGCTTTGCAAAATTGAAAATGCAAACGGAGATAGCTTAGTAAAAGAAGAATATCATTGTATTAAAAAGGCAAAATTTATGACTGGGAATATTGTTTAATGTGCATGACTGAATGAAGCATCAGTTAATGTTGGTGAACAAAATGGGTTTATAAAAACTTTAGTCTCTAACGCTTTCACCGATGGTTATTTGGCTTGTTGTGTTTAAAGGATTCGCTAAAAATTATACAACTATGAAATTAATGGCACTCTTAATACCAGTTTACTTTTTACAGAATCAGCTTTAAGCTTGCTTGCAAGCTACATTACGAAGTTGAAGCACCTAAAATATAATGTATATTAACGTTTTTTGCTTCTGTAAAACAAGCTGGCTTACTTGTTAAAAAGTTCAGTAATTGATATTGTTCAAAAACTACTTATTGATTTTTTCATTATCTTACAAATGCTGTGTAATCTTCATCAACTACACAGTTACTGTTCATTTTCAAACTCCATACCTGGCACCCACGAACGGTACCATTTGAAAAACTGGTGATAGGTTTAAGGAGCCACACTTCCTGATGCCTTTTGTTTTTGTTTGCTAGCTACTTCCTTGTGTTGAATGTTACTTTGCATTTCCCCCTATTCGGAGAAAATCAGAGGAGACTTGACGCATACCCAAATTTGAGGAAGGTCGCACAATAAAATATCTAACAGTAGTGTTATCTCTTCTACAAAGTTTATCTAAGGTCTACTACTGAATGACATGTGTGTGTGTGTGTGTTTTGCATGCCTTTAAGAAATTCTCCCGAAACTGTATTTTAAACTTTGCACTTGAACAAAAAAAAAAAAAAAAAAATCATTGACAACATTGTGCCAAAAACTGATTTGGGCTCAGTTTGGAGACTAGAAATTAAGTTATGGCAAGTATTTAGAAGATTTTTCTTACAATGATTCCGAACCAGAGCAGCTTAATTTTAAAAATAATTTTATGTACAAAAAATATTTTTATTTAAGTAGAAAAAACAATATTGTGCTCAAACAAAAAATACTTTTCTAAAGTTTTGTACCAGTATGAGAGTATGAGTGTTAAAATTCCTTGTAGAGAAATTTTTTGGAGAAGAAGGACCAACAAACTGTGCTAGTATTTTTATGCTATGTTTCCACCACCCAACAAAGAAGTGAAAAATTCTCAAAAGTTTTTGAACTGTTGTGGGAATTGTTTAAAATTTTCGATTAAAAAACTTTAGAAGAATATTAAGTATTTTGGGAAATGTGAAATTGAATATGTTCAGATCAAGTATACAGTATCAAGCAAACCAGCTAAATTTTCTGGAAAAGTAACAGACTGAAAATTTAACTGATTAAAAAATCGTGGAATAATTGCTTACAGCACTGGAAAATTTCTACCAAGTAATGCTACTGTTGAAAGAATTTGGAGCAAAGTAAAAAATATTAATGACATATCAATCCCAATGATCAGAGATATTGTCCAAAAAGGACTGTTTGTAAAAAAAAAAAACTTTTCTAAAGTTTTGTCCCAGTATGAGAGTATGAGTGTTAAAATTTCTTAGAAGTTTTTTGGAGAAGAAGGACTAACAAACTGTGCTAGTATTTTTATGCTATGTTTCCACCAACCAACGATGAAGTGAAAAATTCTCAAAAGTTTTTGAACTGTAGTAGGTATTGTTTAAATTTTCAAAAGGAAAAAACTTTAGAAGAATGTTAAGTATTTTGTTAAATGTGAAATTGAATATGTTCAGATCAAGTATACAATATCAAGCAAACCAACTAAATTTTCTGGAAAAGTAACAGACTGAAAATTTAACTGATTAAAAAATCGTGGAATAATTGCTTACAACACTGGAAATGTTCCACCAAGTAATGCTACTGTTGAAAGAATTTGGAGCAAAGTAAAAAATATTAATGACATATCAATCCCAATAATCGGAGAAGTTGTCCAAAAAGGACTGTTCGTAAAAAAATAAACCCTTTGACGTAAGTTTAGTTCATTTTTATCTAGATCAAATAATTGAACTGTAGTGTTCGATACAATTAAAAGGCTAGAGAGTTTGAACTGTTGTGGGTGTTTTTTAAATTTTCCAAGGAAAAAGCTTTAGAAGAATGTAAAGTATTTTGTAAAATGTGTGTGTGAAGTTTAATGTATTCAGATCAAGTATACAGTATTAAGCACACCAGCAAAGTTTTCTGGAAACATAACTGACTGAAAATTTAAGTAATTCTAAAATCATGAAAGAATTGCTCACAGCACTGTAGACAATGCCACCAAGTAATGCTACTGTTGAAAGAATATGGAGCAAAGTGAAAAATATTAATGACATATCAATCCCAATGATCAGAGATATTGTCCAAAAAGGACTGTTTGTAAAAAAAAAATAACTTTTCTAAAGTTTTGTCCCAGTATGAGAGTATGAGTGTTAAAATTTCTTAGAAGTTTTTTGGAGAAGAAGGACCAACAAACTGTGCTAGTATTTTTATGCTATGTTTCCACCAACCAACGATGAAGTGAAAAATTCTCAAAAGTTGAACTGTAGTAGGTATTGTTTAAATTTTCAAAAGGAAAAAACTTTAGAAGAATGTTAAGTATTTTGTGAAATGTGAAATTGAATATGTTCAGATCAAGTATACAATATCAAGCAAACCAGCTAAATTTTCTGGAAAAGTAACAGACTGAAAATTTAACTGATTAAAAAATCGTGGAATAATTGCTTACAACACTGGAAATTTTCCACCAAGTAATGCTACTGTTGAAAGAATTTGGAGCAAAGTAAAAAATATTAATGACATATCAATCCCAATAATCGGAGAAGTTGTCCAAAAAGGACTGTTCGTAAAAAAAAAAAAAAAAACCCTTTGACGTAAGTTTAGTTCATTTTTATCTAGATCAAATAATTGAACTGTAGTGTTCGATACAATTAAAAGGCTAGAGAGTTTGAACTGTTGTGGGTGTTTTTTAAATTTTCCAAGGAAAAAGCTTTAGAAGAATGTAAAGTATTTTGTAAAATGTGTGTGTGAAGTTTAATGTATTCAGATCAAGTATACAGTATTAAGCACACCAGCAAAGTTTTCTGGAAACATAACTGACTGAAAATTTAAGTAATTCTAAAATCATGAAAGAATTGCTCACAGCACTGTAGACAATGCCACCAAGTAATGCTACTGTTGAAAGAATATGGAGCAAAGTGAAAAATATTAATGACATATCCATCCCAATGATCAGAGAAGGTGTCCAAAAAGAACTGTGTAAAAAATAAATAATTAATTAAGTAAACCATAATGCAAGTTTAGTTTATTTTTGTCTAGATCAAATAATTGAACTGTAATGTAGTGATACAATTAAAAGGGTAGAAAATTTGAACTGTTATGGGTTTTTATTTTCCGAGGAAAAAACTTTAGAAGAATGTAAAGTATTTTGTAAAGTGCGTGTGTGTGAAGTTTAATGTATTCAGATCAAGTATACAGCATCAAGCACACCAGCTAAATTTGCTGGAAACGTAACTGACTGAAAATTGTAGTAATTCTAAAATCAGGAAAGAATTGCTCACAGCACTACGAACAATGCCTCCAAGTAATGCAACTGTTGAAAGAATCTGGAGCAAAGTGAAAAATATTAGTCACATATCAACCCCAATGATCAGAGAATGTGTTCAAAAAGGACTGTTTGTAAAAAATGAAAAAAAACTCGGAACGTAAGTTTAGTTCATTTCTATCTATCAAATAATTGAACTGTGGTGTAGTGGTATAATTAAAAGTTGGCATCATTTTTTTTTAAAATTAAAGTATGAGAGCAATTTTTTACTGTATTATTAATCAAAATTGAAATATCTTATTTATCTCTATCTCCAATACATTTGTTACAAATCAGGATTTGAAAATATTTTTTAATTAAAAGATAGATTCTTTCAATTATTCATTTTTTGATTTGAATTAGAATTATTTTTACTCTCTAAATCTTAATGGTCACAACATGCTAGTTTGCACTTTTTGTTGATTTTTATGCCAACTATTGTAAACTTATTTACAACATGTTTATAAAGTTTATATTGTGAAAAACTTGCTCAAAACACTGACTGTGGCCGTAAAATTATGATTCTGCTAAATAGTGGCAACAGTAAATTTAAAAAGAGAAAATTTCTTGCGAATTGAGAACTAGGCTTTCTGATTTTGGAATAAATACAACTTAATCCGCAACATAAAAAGCTTTTTGCTTGCTTAGTCATTGCCAGTGTGAAGTTCACAATATTATCTGATTAACAATGGGTGAGGAATATGGTTTGAATCAGAGCATTCTCGTGAAAAAGGGATAACTATTGCTGAAGATGGTGTTTTCCTGTGGAAAATTTGGTAAGGACTGTAAGAGGTAGAAGTGCTATGAAAAGCTGGAAATTTTTGACTCGCTATAGCAGATTCTTTCTTGTTTGCTGATCGTTTCAAGCATTTGAAACTATGTTAACATTATAGGCTTCAGTTGAGACCATTTTAAAGTATAATAGCATAACTGCAATGTTGAAAAGCACAAATGCGCAGGAAAACTGCAGACACGTGTTTCGGCGTTACAAGGAACGCCTCTTTTAATGCAAAAATTGTGAGCTTATGGATGAACAGATATCCGATGATGTCTGTGCATCCATAAGCTCTCAATTTTTGCATTAAAAGAGGCGTTCCTTGTAACGCCGGAACACATGTCTGCAGTTTTCTTCGCATTTGCGCTTTTCAACGTTGTAATTATTCTATTATATTTTTGCACAAAGATATTTATCGATACTATTTTAAAGGTTTATTACAACTGGGAGATCATTACATCCTGGGTTTTATGTAGCAGAGCTCGACTGTATTATAAATTATTCCAATAAAAACAAAAAAAACATTTAAAAGTTTGTCACAATATTAGATTTGACTCATATGTTTTGACTCTATGTTATTCATAATTATAATTCTGTGAAAAGCCAACAGTATAAATATTTATTGGTATATGCTGGCTGAATCATGGTTATGCATTATATTTCTTTTTCAGAATCATATCCGCATGTTTGGAAGAGTGAAAAATGCCTCAGTCGATTTTTGTTCAAGGTATTTACTTTCTGTCATTTCAAAGTTGTTTATTCTTAGGAAAAAGATCATTAACTGTTTGGCAAACGTTTTGACTGACATTTTCTGTTCTGAAATGATTTGTCACTTTATATTATAAATTTAGTTTTGTTATTTTGACTAGGACTAGCTCAGTTAGGCCCAGAGCCTGCTGCTGGTCGTCGCATTTGTATTTTAGACAAAATATAGTGTAAAATTTTTGGTAGTTAATTTTTTTTTCTAAGTTTGTTACAAACAAATGAATTTCTTTTTTGGATTACCGGTGAAATGAATAGAATGTCCTGTTCTTTTTCTCAAAGCCATTATTAACCTTGTAATTTAATATAAATTAAGATTGAAATTTTACAAAGATTTGCTTTTACTTTGAAAAAGCTTGAGACATATAAGACAAAACATTTGTCAGAAACATTCTCGTTTGATGATCATTATATTATCAATTATGTATGTATAACAAATTAGTAAAAATTGGTGATTAAAAGAAAAGTTATTATGATGTTTAACGTCACATGTTTGTTTCAGTTGGTCAGTGTGGAAACCAGATAGGATGTCGCTTTTGGGATATTGCTCTTCAAGAGTATCAAAGTCAAGAAGTGTCTTCAGTATGTTATCTGTATTTTCATATATAATTGTTTGCTACAGTAACTTTCTTTTTGTGCAAAAATTACATTTACATAGCTTTCATGTATTCCAGTTTTCTTTGATTTTATTCATATACAGTATAACTTCGATTTAACGATACCCGATTTAACGATTTCCTCAATTTAACGATAGATTTCACTGGTCCCGATTCGTATGCCTTGAATTTAATGTTAAACTTCATCAATTTAACGATAGCTTTCCTCGATTTAACGATGATATCGGGCATGGACAAATTATCTCTCATCAAAAATACAGTAGTATCTATTTAAAAAAAAAATTCTATAACTATTTTACTAGCAAAAGCACTAAAAACTATTTTATTAGTATGTCCCGATAGTAAGAAGATTCATCCCTTAGTAACTTCCAAACTTCTAGCATTCCAAACAAAAATTTTTTAGTCCTTGAAAGGAGAGTGATCAATCGAGAAAAGTCAAAACAAGTGAAACTGTTTTTCTAAATCCGAGAAAACAACACAAACATCAATGAAATACTTTTTAAAATAATATAAATGCATGGTTTTCTTAAAGAAGCAAAAGATCTTGTGTAAGCATTCACTTAATTATCAATATTTTAAGCCGTTTAGCTTATATTTTTGCTTTCCCGATTTAACGATATCCTCGACTTAACGATAATTTTTCACAGTCCCTAGGCAATCGTTAAATCGAGGTTATACTGTACTCTGAAAATCCAATAATTTACAAGAAAAATTCTTTTTCTTAAAATTAAAAAAAAGATTGCTTTAAAGTTCAGTATATTGAAGGAATCAACTTATTGAAAACTTTCACTGGAATGAATTTTATCTAACTCATTTTCTAAATATCTTATTTTTGGAAACTTACGAGTACCAAACATGTGCTTCTTTAAAAACTGCATTTTAGCTTTCAATCCTTTTGCATCTTATAAATATTTCAACTATTTTGATGTTTGGAAACCATTTTGGCCTCTAGTACCTACCTTAAATCAGTTTATTTTATTTTAACAGTATTTTGTATTTCCCTATTTAAAACTTTAATGAGTTTTTAATTTTTTAAAGCAATTAGGATTGCTTATTACTTTCACTTGACTATTGTTGATGGTCTTTTGATTTTTGATTTTCTTTTTCTATGCTTATAATACAAACTCAGGGCATGCACACACATACATACCTACACACGCAGGCACTCTTATACACAAACACATTTTTATACACACACACTCTGGCATATTTTCACACACTGGCACACGCACTCTCTGGCACACATATATGCACACACACCCATGCCAGGGCGCAGTAGGAGAAACATGCTCATGGAGGTTAGTTGTGTGCTGGCCAGTGGCGTAGCTGGGGCTTTGCAAGAGTGGCTCTTGCCGCGGGCGCAGCAGCCAGGGGGCGGCATTTTGACTGATTAAAAAAAATTAATGAAAAATTTTTTCTGGTCTTATTTATTGAGAAATATTGAAGAAAAAAACCCGAAGAATAAGAACAAAGGAGAAAATGAAATTTCATAAGAATAAACATTAGACATCAATGAAAACATTTCCAATATATATATATCAAAGTTGCAATTTTGTCTTTAAATTTGTCAAATAATCAAAATTTTTAGAAAAAGAAATTGTTTTGGGAGGTCTTAGTGACTTTCCATCAAGGCTACCAGGGGGGGGGGTGCAATTTCTTAAGTTTGTCACGGGCGCTGGCCCCCCCTAGGTACGCTGCTGGTGCTGGATGCTATTTTCGTCTAAAAAGGGTTGAAAAGTTAAGTTAAGGAATATAAAGTCCGTTTAGGAAGACAAGAGCCCATACTTGCCAAGTTTTACCTATTATGTGTAAAATTTCCCCATTTTAGTTGTTTTTTACGCTTGTACAGATTAGTCCTCAATTTTAACGTATTTTGAAATCTGATTGCATGCATCTCTGTAAAAGTCTCCTGTTTTGATATACTCTGTGATTCTACTGCATGGATATCACAAATTTTGTTCTTACTATTATTTTCAACTTTTCTTATCTCTTTATTTACAACAGAGAATTTTTAGGATCCCTTTTTGCTGCACCTTCTCAGAAATTTCAGTCTAGTTACATCAGAGTTGAATCAAGTTAAATTACTCATTTTTTGTTCAAAAATTGATTAAAGACATTTCAGATGGCAAGAGAATATCAAAATTTAAAAATTAGTTGGTAAAGTTATGAAAAAGGAGAATGGACTTATTTTAATTCAGGATTTTTTCTATTATTTTGATAATCATTTCAGTTAATTCAAGTATTAAATATTTTTACGTCACTCTTAATTTTGTGTGTTCTTTATTAAATTTGAGTAAAATTTAATTGGATGAGATAGCGGTGTGCACAAAAAGTTTTTCTGGTGCTCATTTTCAAAAATTTGCTGGTATGGGAATCATTTGTATGAAAAAGAAACTTAACAAGTAGGACACAAGTCCTATCGCCCTTTTGTAATTGGGGAAAACGTCTAATTTTAGTTCAAGATATGGAAATTCATTTTTTTAAAACTTGTGTTTCCGAAATGAGATCAGTTCTAGAACATTAAAATCTGGAAGAGAACTTCTGTAATAGTTCTTTTATTGATGGAAGTATGATCTTCCTTTTGCCCAGAAAACATAGTGACGCATTTACTGGGGATAGTTATGTTGAGCAGTAGAAAACTTGTCCTCTGGTAATTCACAAGAGAGAAATTTTAGTTTCAAACAAATTTATTTGTGATCTCATTTTATTTTCATTTTATAGCAATTTCTTCTGGAACACTTGCTGTGTTCATTCTTCTTATCTATAAATTTTGTCATTCTTTTATTAAATTTTTTGAATATAAAATTATGGTAATTCATTTCAACAGAGCATGATTTCAAATAATAAATATTTCATAGGTGGATGATATAGAGTATTTTTTCAAGCCCAATGATGCCCATAAGGATTCTGAAGGACGATTGATTCTTGATGGAATTAAAGCAAGGGTACTATTTTTTCTTGCATATCATTTGTATTTTCTAGTGAATTTTTCCCTTAGCTTTTGTAATAATTTATAGAGTAATGTCTGAAAGATTTTGCTTGCAAAGCAATAAAACTAGATGTGTTTCAAATTGAAGAGTTTTCAAATAAATTAAAAAAAACTAATAAGTTAAAATTTTTTGAAATGTATATTTTAATTGATTTTACCTGAATATTGTTAAATTTTTGATTCTAGTAAGTTTTTATTGACAAATTGACGGGCTTCCCTAATTGTTGTTCTCAACGATGCACTTTGTTATCTTCTTGCAGTCATTTTTAAATTAAATTTTGTTTCTGCTTATTATAAGTTTTGAACATTTTACAATGTTTACTTGAGTATAAATTTCACTATTCATGCATCCAAGTTGCAGCATGTCTTTCTCAGATTGTATAATTTACTACTGGATCCCCCCCCCCCCATAATATAAAGAAATGCAGTTTCCAATAAATTTAACATTGAGGTAAATAAGAGATTGTTTCATTGAATCAAAGTGAAGTGGATTCAAAGCAAAATTAATTTTATTATGAGTTTAGTTGATGAAAAAATTGTTTTACGTTTGGCAGTGGTTAATATATATATATATATATATATATATATATATATATATATATATATATATATATATATATATATATATATATATATATAGTGCCAGACATTACTGGAAAAGTTCTAATGTAAGAAGTATTTAAATTTATCAATTAAAGCTATTTAAAAGATTTTGTAAAAATATGTATATTATGGAAAAACAATTTAATAGTTGAAAGATATTAATCATAAAAGTGCTATTATTATTATTAGTTTTATTTGGCTTTTGCCATGCAAACAATTTTTGTGAAAAGAATTCTAATGAAACAGAAGGGTTCTGGTTGAATTTCAATGTTTATTTATTTATTTATTTTTTTTTTGAATTTTCATCTTAAAAACTACACTTGCTCATGCATTGTGTAGAATTATTTTTATAGCAATTTATGTTGTTTTTGAGAACTTTCTGATTCTCAACTTATTTAAAAATAATTCTGACTAATTTTAAACAAAAAATGTAGGTAGACGACTATTTTTTATTGTCTGAATAGCTACTTTTACTTGCAGATACCTGAAAAACAGCATTAAAAAGAAAAATAGATACATTTTAGTTATTGCTCAGTGTAGAAAATATAACATTTAAAAGGACTTTTCATTTAAAAGTTAATTAGTGACACAAAAAATGTTCAATATTGTGGTATTATGTCAATAAATTTTAGGAGAATGCTAGTGTATTTCTTCTTTATGAGTACGTTTTACCAAATATTTGTGTCAAGAATTTTATAAGTATATGTAGGAGGATACAAATTCATCCCTCCCTAATACAGTAATTGGAAATTTTTCTGAAAAAGATTGCAATGAAATACATTGATTATATAAAGCAAGCATATTTTTCCCTTCCTCCTCTCTCTCTCTCTCTGCCACATTTATTTTAATGGTGACTTACAGTAATACATAATTTTCAACTAATTGGTAAGCTACAAAGTTCACTAACAGATGCTTTATGTGCTAAAAAAGTTCCTTGCATATTAGCTGCAGCTAGTTTTTTGGATTAAATTGGAAGACAGATTTTATACAAGTAAATACAGTTTTTACAAAAATAAATAAATAAATAAAATATGTTATTAATGTTTTATTTTTAATTAACATGTAATAAAAATAACTTTTATCTGCTATCATAAATCAATTTTGCTTGGAAATTGTTTCTTGCTACTGTAAATTTTCAAACATAAGATTCAAGTCCAATTTTTAAAAGTGATTTCTTTTTATTAGATTAATTATTATTTGTTTTTTAAAAAATCTTGTTTTGGTTTTGAATTTTTTAATATGTTGTATTATTGTTTAAATACTTAAAAATCAGAAGCATATAATTTTTTATCCCGAAAATTCCTCAATTTCGTTCAGTGGTCCAGGTGTATTTAATTCTTTCTGTGCCTTTCTTTCATTCCCACCTTCTTTTTTTTTAATTTCATTTTTCTGAAGCCAGTTTTTGTCATAGTAAGGTAATTAATGTACAAAAACAGATTTTTTTTAAATTTGTATATTTTTAGACTCGGTTGTTTGCTACTAAATTTGAAAATTGAAATAACATTGTTGTCTCAAGTTTTCTGCATTCAGGATCTGAAACTGCATTTGATTTTACTATTGTTTTATTGTTGAATCCACAGTCTTTTGTTATTTTTTCATTAATTTATTCTACAATGCTTTTATTTTCATTTTTACATGCTTGGCTTGTTCAAGCATAAAAAAAGACTTGAATGAGTGTCTTTTATTGGATAAATTTACATCTATTTTGCATTTTCATGTTTTTTGTTTTCATTTAACCTGATAAATAACTTGACTCTTTTGTCCATGGCATTGTAAACAACTACTAAAATTCCAAGCTTAAATGTTATCAATATTATTTATATTCCTTTTGTATTTACATTTTAAAAATTCATGAATGTTTTGAAAGATCTAAAACATATACTTTTACAAATTCCTTTTTAGTACTATGTTTTCAATTTATGTTTGGTTTAGTTTTCCTTTCTTTTTAATATCAGCAATATTAAGGCAGTCTTTGCTGTCAGTATTTAATTTTCCTGTAGAAAATGATTTTTTTCCTAATATATTGAAATATACGTTTGGCAGGCAGTGTTAATTGATATGGAGGAAGGGGTTATCTCTGAAGCTCTGAGAGGTCCTTTAAAAGATTTATTTAGTCATAAGCAGTTGGTGACTGATGTTTCAGGGTCTGGAAATAATTGGTATAGTATTAAATTACTTTTAAGTGTGCTTGAATTCATTTTTATAGATATCTGAAACTTTTGCTTGAATTGTTCTAAGAATAATAGTTTAAACCAATGTATATATGATTCATGTTTGTTTTCTCAAATTTTGAACGGTTTCTACTGGTCATGAAAGTCTTAAAAACCAGTCACGAAAGTATTGAAAAATGTTCTGCAACCGTAAATAAGCCACAAAAATTTTTCATCAGATCCTCTGCAAGCCTTTTGAATGTTACTCAGGTGTTTTTTTCTGTCCTGCTCTCTCTCTCTCTCTCAGCTGCACTCAACAATGTTAGAAGGTTCAAAATACAATGAAAGAAAGCATTTCTCTCTCTTTTCATCATTTTTTCAAAACTTTTGCTTGGGTTTAAAATATATCTTGATCAGCAATTCTTTAAATGTGTACCTAGTACTGCAAGTTCTGTAAGCTTTCTAAGGACTTGGAGATCCGAATTATAAATGGATCATTCAGGGAAGAGTATAATTTATGTTAAGTGTATAATTGTTTTTCTTCTACTTCTATCTTTCTTGAACACGGTGAAAATAAGTATAGTATTTACCAAATACTACCTATGTAAATTTCACCCTAAACTTCCATTTTAGGGTCCCCTATATGGATGAGGCATCTATATAGATAAGGCATGTGTGTCATTGTGGGAGGTTCACACAGAGAGTAGTTTGTCAAAAGGTTGTTTCTTAAAATTTATTTGTTGCTTACAAATAGAACACAGGCATTTCTAGGTATTTTGACTATTTGAATATGTTTTTAGCTTATTTTAAGAGTTGAAGAGTTTGCTTCAGTGCTGAGTTGCATTTTACATTTGATCCAGTCATACCGAAACAATGCTGAAAGAGCGAATTATCTCATTCTTGAAAAGTATATACAAGTCTTAAATTTAGATGAGAGAGATAAATCTGACAGAAAATAAGTACAATTCTGTATCTGCAGTGAAACACAACTCAATTTTGGCCAAAATCAAGTGCAAGTTAACATTTTAAATTAAAAATAAACTAGTTTAACTAACTAAAAAGCCATGGAGTATCTTATTGGAGATAAGTCATAAGGCATAAATTTTAACAAAACCTTTTATTAAGTTAAAAAAAAAAAAAAAATTACATCATGCTATTCAACTCTCAAATCTCTCTCTAAATTTTGAACTTGATACATAAATTTCACAGATCAAAACAACTACCTAAATATTTGACTATCCAAAATATTAAAAAATGTCTCATGTCTAGCACAATTGTCTCAGTCCACCGTATTGCAGATTGTGGGTTAATACCCGCAATCATGAAATACAGGAGCTCTGCCACACACCAAAGAAGGCACAAGATCCGTCAACAATAAATGGTTTAAAGTTTGCTGGTGTTTGCATATAGGATTGAGGAACTTAGTTGATCAAAAAACTCCAACTGTCGGTGGTCACTTCCCCGAACCAATTAAATTAGTCCAGCTGAAAAAATTAATCTTTTATCATACTTCATCGTTACCTAGACAGCCTCATTTTGATCAACCTGTACTTTTGGGGAAAAAATAAAGTTTAAAACTATATGGCAATGCACTAGCACCTACAAAAACAAGGCACATGCCTAACAAGGCGAGACGTAAACTGCCAGCTGACCAGGAAGGCGAGAAGAGAGCTGAGATGCTGGTTCAGAGCATTCATAATTTATTCACCAACCAATCAGCATGATTCTTCGATGAGGTGTAGCACTCTTACCTTTTTTTTTTTTTTTTTGGCAAAAAAGACATTATGTATCATAATTCTTCAAATAGACCCATATAATAAGACTCAGTATTAGACATAAATTGTTTATAAATTTTATACCTCCTAAAATACACCATGGAATTTTTCTGATGTAACAATCTAATGGAAGATGCAGGGATTTTGGTGTCTAATTTTTTCTTAATAAAGGATGCATATTACTTTTTTATTAAATTTTCCTAATATCTTTACCTTTCTACTTTAGGGCTGTAGGGAATATGGTTTATGGCCCTAAGTATCAAAATGATATTACAACTTTATTTCGAAAAGAAGCTGAAGCATGTGACAGTTTGCAATGTTTTTATCTAATACATTCTGTAGGAGGAGGCAAGTATATGCATTTATTTCCCTTTAACTCATTGCTAGTTACCTGTGTTTAAGATAAGTACATCATCAACAGTTGCATATCTATGAACCAAAGAGAGGATGCATTTTTCAGTTCCATTTATAACATTGCATTTAGTTCTCTTTGTAATGATAATTGTTTTGAAAATTTATTTCAAAACACTGGGAAAATCAGGGTTTAAGCTAAATTTAAAAGTTCTTAAGCAAAAAAGCTAAAATTGACGAAAAGCCTTTATTAAAATGCAAAAATGTTGATGGTTAATAAATAAGTTAACATATATTTCCAACTGTTTCCCTTTGATTCATCTGAAAATTAAATTCAAAATTCAGCCATGACATATCTAAAGAAATGAATACACAGTAGGTAATAGTCTTTTTAAATTTGTAATGAACAATTCAGAATTGTACTTAGTATTATGAGAGCACAAAGGTTTTTAGAACCCCAATAATGCATTTATTAAGGGAACATAATGCCCATTAAAAAACTATATTGTTGAACTGAATAGCAGTTTAGACATGTTAGCTGAGATTTCTAATAAAATCATGTTCAATATCGTCATGATTGCTTTGTCTCTCGGGTCATGTACCTTTTTTTTTTATTTTGGTTCTTTGTTACATTTTTGCAAGAAAGCGAAAATGCCTCGCTCCATTTTTTTCATTCAGATAGTATTTTCACACTTTGCAAAAAATGCGACCGTAGCTGAAACCCTGGGAAGAATATGTTCAATAAATATAATTTACTTCTTCTTCAGGGGGACAACAGCTCTGGGTGGGCCCTACCCTTCGCAAGAATTTTTTTCTAGGCTTCTCTTTTTTTGCTCATGGTCTTCCAGTTATTCACTCATTTTTATAAAATCATTTTCAGCCAATCAATACATCTGAGGTTTGGTCCACCTCCCATGAGTTTGGCCAAAAGGATTCTGTGTTGAACGCTAACTGTACAATCTAATAATGGCCAATTCTTTTAAGTCTTTGAATTTTTACAAATTTGACCAGACTTCTTTAAGGCACCATAAAGTTCTTAATTAAAACATCTCTGCCAAATGCCATCAACTTTTGTTCCTCCAAAAATGGCCCTTATTATCCTTCAGTCGCAGATACCTCTAGCATTTTCGTTATTTTGTGTCACTGTCCAAATTTTTGAAGAATATTCTAGTATACGTCTGTCCAATAAAGTATTTATAAATTACTACTTCAGTTGTCCTTTAACCTTTAGCCAACAGCGGTACAACAGTTGTACCAACGAAAAGTGTTCTCTGGCTACGGCTCTGGTACGACGTCTGTACCAGTCCTTTCCTTCCCCTACTCAGTTACTTCTGGGAGCTGATAATCCTTTCACACACGCCCACATCGAAGAAGTTGAATAAACGCGCTACTCTCCTTGTCGGGGTCTCTCAATGAAAGGCATTTGGCGATGTTTTCCCTCCCAGTGAAGAATTAGATGGCGAATTTTCGAAAAAGAGGGGAAAAAGAAAAGAAAAAGTAAAATAATTGAAAGAAAGAACTTAAGGTTTCCCATAATTAATGGCAACATATTCTGTCTGTTGTTTGTTAAAAAAAATAAAAAAATGCACATTTAAGGTAAATTGATAGCAAGCGACGTTTTAAAAATAAATAATAATAGAACTGTTTTTAAAACGAGCCTAGCTTAGTATTCTAAACTATAGTTGTTTTTCAGACAAACAAAAAATCAGTCTACAATAATATCTACCCACGCACTTTATTTATTTATTTATTTTAACCGAAAATCATTTGTAATACCTTTTTTTCGAAGTATGGAAAATTTTTG